>LPNX010190629.1:0-42437 GCA_001517045.1 Pseudotsuga menziesii
TATAGTGGAGGCTATGAGGAAAACAATTAAATACATATATATATATATATATATATATATATATATATATATGTTGGTGAAGCACCATAATAGAATGACCTAAAACTTGCAGCAGAGATTATTACAAGCTGCAGCAGAGATTATTACACATAATAATATTGATGTTATGCCTTTTTAAATTCTCATGATTAATTTTGACTGCGGACAGTCAACTGTTGTCAAAATCCAGGATTTATAGCCATTTATTTGGCAGGCATTATTGGATTCTCTGAAGTATACTCACCATGGACGTTGAGCTGCTTTTAAATTACCTGTTTCCTAGCCATTGATTTGGGGAGGCGTTGTGGAATCCTCTTGAATTATACTGACTACGAGTATGGACATTGGGCAGCTATTAATTACCCAGACTCATAGCCTTGAAAAGGGGAGTGCGTTATGGAATTGCGGGGAGGAGAGTCATGGGTTACCAAGGCGTTAAAGGGCTTCTTGGAGACGGGAAAAGGGGGAATGCACTAAGTAGAGGCATGGTGGATTTTGCACCGGCAAGGTGATGGATCGGAATGCAGAGGGACAGTACCCAGTTCGGATGGTTACGGCAATGGTCGACCTCAACCGGGACTGCATGCAGCATCGTGTAAGTGTTTGTTTCTGTTGAAAACCTTTTTGGGGCATTTTCGATCTGCTATGATAGATACATTCATATGCATAGAGATTTAAACTCCTACTTGCATTAAAAAAAAAATTGCGCTAAGGACCATGGCATGAAGCCCGAGTCTTATAAAGATTCCACATTTGAAAATCGTGGCCTCTGCGTGAACCTTTCTAGTCTCTGGGACTGTGGGTTTTGGTTGTCAAAAAATTATATTCCTGAGGGTTTAACCAGAATCTAAATTCCCGTAGATCTGAGTCTACTAAACCATTTTGGGGCGTTAATACTGATAAGATTTCATTTTTGAGATTTGTTAACTTTTATCGCAGAGGTAAAATTATACCCTAGGCATGGGATTTATAGGTTTGAGTCTTCTGACTCTGTTGGGAATAAATACATCTTGATAGGATTTGTTTTGCAGTCTTTTGCTATATGTGAATTAGCAGAGGAAAAGCGTTACCCTCCGTGCGTGATATGTCAATCCAGGACTACTGAATCTACAAGACTGTATATATATAAATATAAATATATCTATATAGTTGTTGTAATGTATACAACGCTCGATAGATACCGAGCCAACAATTTAATGAGGAAAAGCATGATAAAGCATGATGGATTGACATAGGGTTTAAGAAAAGGGGTATTTTTGGGGTTCCAAGCCTGTATTTTTTCGAGTCACGTTTTCCTTTCCAGATTCTGGAATCATCTTGGAGTCGAGTAAGCTGTGTTTTGATTTTTGCATAAGCATATAAACTTTAACGTTGATTTGGTTTGGTATACCTGCGATCTGGGTAACCTGTCATCCCTCGGGTGCCAGTGCTAGGAGTACTGGAATCTAAATGTTTGAAGCCGAACGGTTGGTTTTTGTTCCTGGGTCTGATTGTTGTTTCAGTGTTTCATTTGACCTGGAGATTTCCGACATGACTTACTTACCTATATAATATATTGATTACATATCTAGGATAGATTTTTGAGATGGGAACCTTAAGGGCCTAGACGATTGCCCTTTCCCTATGCGCTGGGAGCTAGCTCTCCACTTGTGTTCATGTAAGACGTTTTTCCTGGACGTCTCCTTCTTTTTACATAGTTGCTATTATGAGGAGGTGAATTAAAATTAGGAGTCTGAAATATATAAGCGTATATATATATATGAGTATATGAATGAAGTTAGAAGACAATTATATAAGGGACCTGCGTAGGTGAAACTTGAATTTTACATTGTGCTTGTGGAATATATATATATATTTGTATTCTTACACCTTACCCCATCATGAATAGATCGAAACATAAGTTTAGGGGGAGGTTCTAATGTTCCCTTGTTTATTTTCATGCCTTGTTTGATTATGGGAAAGTAAGCCACCAGCGGTATATATATATATATATGGGAAAAATTAGCTATGAGCCGTAAATAATTGTATGTAAAGGGGAAAATTAAGGAAGACCCCATCCTTGAGTTCAGCCTGGTTATAAACACTGTTCCATTTCAGGATGCACAAAGGTTTGACAATTGAACTACCTGGATTCAATACCATCAGATTTTTGTGGTATTGTTGGAGTACTCTCGGTGAGAGAGTGTGCGAATTTAACAGCAAGAATTATGGCAACATTGATGTTGCGGACTGTAATTTTATAAGAAAATAGATGTCACATGATGTGACCCTTTTGGTGAACATATCCCAAGGATTGGGTGAACCACGTACATTTTTGTTTGTCTCCATTTTTCATGTGTCTCAATGCTTTTAGTTCCTTTCATGGTTTGCGTGCCTATACAATTTGATAATGGTTTATGCTGTGTAAAGGATGATCGAGAAATGTTAATGTAATAATGCTGTACACACATAGTATTGTTATAGCATTGTTTTAAATGCAATAAGATGATGAAAACCAAACTACTAGTAGATGAATGGACTAATGTTTTGTGAAACATATATCGTTGGAATGAATGAAAGTACTCCTCATGCGATTCACTAACTAAAATTAGACAATGAGTAATTCTGTTCCATATTAGACGAAGGGTAATAAGATGTTAAGGGATATTGGAGTGGTTATAAAATGGCACTTAAGCTACTACACCAGCACCCCACCCCTCAGGGGACTATTTAATCACATGAATACAAAAAGCATAATCAGCAATATTTACTTTATGGTATCAATACAATTGTAGTAAATTGAATGTAATTTACATGAATGATTCGTAGGTCAAGGAGACCGTTGTAAATCATTAAATGATTGTTTTACCATGCATGCGATTTGACCTTAACAAATTGAATTGATTTTGTCCATCTGTCACTAACATGATTGAGTCACCTTGTAATAGCAGCAAAGTGGAAAAATTCTACCACTTTTCTTACCTAATGACGTTAAGGTATAGGAGGTACGCTACAGGGGGGGGGGATCGTCTCTGGGGAAGGAACCTTTCCTTTGTCAAGGTTTTCAGTCTGCGTCGTGATAGGTGATGAAGAAATGAGACCTTAGATTGTGTTCATGATCCTAAATAAAGGAAATCAGAGAGTAGGGTTAGAAACCTCTCTCTCTGTATGCTGGAATTTGGAATGCCAAAGTTTGTAGCCAGGGATGGAAGGATCGAGGAAGGGTGTACGACCTCCCTCTGTGCATTGACCGCAGCTCGATTCAGCAGTGTCCAATAGCAGTAAACTCCAAAGGTATGTATATTTAGATACTAATGGGAAGCTTGAGGTTAGACCTCAGCGTGTAAAATTGCTGAAATACTTGTGTAGCCATGGTGCGAGTCTTGGGTGACAGTCTAAATCATGGCCCAAATTCTTCTCTTAAGATCCACTGTCATTTATAAATTGTATGTCTCCGATAGGGTGTGCTTCTACAAGTCCACTAGACTATCCTCGGTCCCTTTGGGTATTTATTTTTATTAAGGAAAATGCCTGATCTGTTTTGTGTAAGTATTGTCAAGTGACATTATAGAATCGGATTTGTGTTAACCTTGTAGTTGAAACGTTTTCGAGATCAAACTGAAGAGAGGTAGATCCATATTGCTGGAAACGCCCCGCGATCTACCTTTAAGAATGTTCACTTACAGATTTAGATTTTTGTATCCAAGACCGATACAGTGCCTTCGCTTAGATCCAAAACTCAGAATGTTCTTGTGACTAGCGTTTAGATCTCATTAGCCTCCAATGAGAGTGGAAGGGTAATTTCTCATAGGTCTTTTCTTGGACAAACGACCTAGCCCTTTTTTCCTGGATTTGCGATTTGAACCCCAATACGTCTAGGGTGTATAGAGAGCATTTTTCCCAATGTTTGTTTTTAATTGGTTGATTGAACGAATCAGGACGAACACAGGGTGATATGCCCCTTATTTATGGTTTTCTTGACTGTTGACTAAGTAGCTGCGATTTGTGTCATATTGTGGGTATTGTTCCTATTTTCCCAATGTTTTCACCTCGTATTCTATTCCAGGTCTGAAAATAAAACCATAGATGTTATTTTGTGGTGAAGTGTATGGTTTCTTTAAGTATCGATCTGGCATACCTTGTTCGCACCTTGGCTTTTTACGAATCCTTTTTAAACAATAGATGTGCCTTTCCATATCTATGTGCCGGTCTCGAGTGTTTGAACTTGAAATAGCTAACCCATGTCCATTTAGTCCAATGCGCTGCATTCTTATAAGCATTTTACAAGTGTAAGATCCAGTTCTACAGTGTAAACAATAGAATATTTCACAGTCTAAATATATATACCCAACTTCGACCGTAGTTCATGTATACCTCTAGAAGCATTGGCTCGTGCATAGTTGCGAAGAAGGAAAATGTTGAAACATACTAACTAACCCTTGAACTCCTTTTGGAACCATGCTTTAGCAAAAAATCTTAGCTTAAAATGACTTTGGAATTGAAAGGGTGTGTGCAAGAAGTTGAGGGACCCTTTAGATGCAATGGTAGAGTGAAGTCATTCACTCTTGATCCGAAAAAAATAAATCATCCCAAGCAACACCGAACCTGTCAAGCCTCGCCCCAAGGCTGGAAATAGTCATGCCAACTAGGATAGTAAACAAAATCGTGCCTCCGTTTTAGTCAAGCTAATCGCGTGCACGATTTCCTTTACTAAAACGGAGGCGTGATTTTGAAAACCTGTTTTTTTATTTTAAATCGCCCGAGGCCGTCTTTTTCTCATTTTCTGTGTGGCTATTGGACGAATGAAGACGAAACCTCGACCGTGCATACGCTATTTTGGGTGTGCTTGAGCCCTCCATCTCCACCTTTGGACAAACCTCCCCTTTGTGAGGTATTTTCTTCAAATTTTTTCATGTTTTTCTCATTTTCTTCATCAATTTATTTGCCTTCGATTGAAAAATTAAACCATATTAAGTTAAATTATGGCCAATTGAAACAAAAACCCAATGGAATTGCTCAATTGAAACAAAAACCCGATGTAATTGGCCAATGGAAAGAAGAACCCCAATGTAATTGGCCAATTGAAACCAATTCCTCAATTTAATGATAAAAATGAAATAATTTTGATTATTTAACAAAATTCCCATGCCCAATGGAAACCAGAACCCTAATTAACTCAAAAAACAAATGAATATATTGGGATTTTTTCTTTGTCTTGTTTTTTTTTGTTGACATTTTGTACACTCTAATGTTGAGTCTTTAATTTGTGTATTTTATATAGTTGGTTGTGATATGATCCAAACCATCCCATTGTATCTATGATAACAATTATTGATGTAGAAATTGACAAGTGGCCTCATCTAAAGGAATTACCCTACCTTTCTCATAGAAATATAGTCACCCTCATTAACAATAGCTACCATAACCATTGAATATCACCTTCATCAAAATGATAATAATCTTCATTATTAATAAATGGATTAGAAATTGATTACCAACTTCATTCAACAATAGCCCCTCTCATTAACAATAAATAGCTTGTGAATAGACTAACACTGTAACAAAGTGATCCATAACTAGAATAGAGACTAACTACTAGTCTCATCCATATTACAATTCCCATCATTAACAATAATTAAAACATGAAATAAGGATCCTCACAAGGATCCTTGTGAATCCATACCAAAATCCACAAATAAACACCTTATAATTCCGATGAAACTTCTTGAATTTGCTCTTCCAAGAGCATCAATAAACACCTTATAGTTTTGATGAAACTTCCCAATCCAAGTGTCAAAATAAGGTATAGTTAAGCTTCCCATGCTTTTAACAAATATTTCATCTTGAACGAAAGGTACTTTTTGGTTAAGGTCAAGACAACAAAGTTCAACAATAGACTCTATGAACGTGAATATACATAGGTAGGTTGATGTATTTTATTAAACATGCCACTCACATACTATATATACATGATATTTAATCGAGTGGAACCCTTGCAACCATAGAATCCATAAAGTTATGCTAAATAGCCTTTGGAGTCCAAAAAACATCACACTACAACAAATAATTACATATCTAACAAAATCGTTGCCTATACTGGTATTTTATTCATCAACAACACATTATGCCGCCTATTCTTTACTGTAAAATTCAAGATCAATCTTTAAATTTACATGATAGATTTAGTTTATATGTCAATAGTTATGCAGTTTTCAGTTCTTAGATATGTCATTATATCATGTGTTTATATTTCTAATGATATTTTATTTGTATTTATGATTGCAGTGGCTACTATGGATCGTAACAATGCATAGATACTGAGGTTCATTGGCCATTTGAGAGAGATTGGTTCAGCTTGGAGGGGTGGAGATGAGCTCCGCCGCTCCCTGTCAGATTCATTGTTATCTATTGTTGATACGATTTCAAGATCAAATGATGCGTTGTATAGCATCGCATCTTACAGGGAGAGAAAAAGGCAACAATATGCTGATGGCTTGAGTTATAATGTGGTAAAAAAGCTGAAAATAACAAAACAAGCCATCTATTCATTGTTTAGACTATCTGGGATGGATAACATCCCGGAGATCAGTAGGCCACGTATTTTTATTGAGTGGTGCACTTTTCCACCCATCAGAGACAACTGGATGGATAGGTGGTACATGGTTTTTGACATTCCCCCTCACAACAATAGGGAAGTACCGATGTACTTCCTCTGAAAATTGTATGCAGAGTTTGTGATGGGGAAACATGTCAACTATTTTGACATGTTGGGCTTCCAGGGAATTGGTAGGGGAATGCCCCAACGTCAACCCCATGCTAGGCATAGAGATGCCAATCCACAGATACCTGCACCCCATGCCCAGCTACCGAGGGCAGACATCCCTCCTGCACATGACATGGTTTCCCAAACAGAGGATGCATTTTTTACTCTAGCTGAGAGGGTCTCTCGACACATGGCCACTATTGACCAGAGAGCGCCCTCTTCTTCTGCTGGTGTACAATCACCATCTTCTGGTGGTGGAGGGACATATTTTGTTGGGGTTAGACCGACATCCCATGTGCCTCAGAGTGAGCCGCATGTCTACACATCATGTGGGGGACCCTGTTATGGTCCTGGACCAAGACATGGTACCAGTACGATGACTGGTGGTCAGGTAAGGACTTTGTTTTAAAACTCTGTTATTGAACTCAATTTTTAATTGTTCCATACTATATCTAACATATTAAAATATTCATAATATATATGGAATATTTACTCTTGCAAGAGTTTGATGCCTCTCACGGGGGTGGTACTGCACCCGGTGTGGTTGTACTCGAGACCCAGAGAACCACAGTTGAGGTAATATTTAAACACTTGTCATTTTGTTATTACATGTATAATTTTTTTAATGCATGTGTTAGTCTTGATTAATTTATTAAAATTTCTAATATTTACAATTTTTGAAGTTGTAGGAACCCCACTTGGAACATGATGCTAAAGATGAAGATATCAACGGCATAGTCCAAGGTGGAATTTACAACTACTTAAAGAATGTAAGTACATGGGTTATGATTGAATCTTGTTCGAATTATTTAAATTTCTTACTCTACACTCCCGTGGTGGAGATATGTCCCAGGAAGGGGTAAGTATATTACAACATGTTAGTTTTTCAGTACATATTATTCCATCCATTCAAATCCATGTCTAACTATGGTAAGACTTTATGAATGCAGACGTCATCACAAATCCTTGCACCACCTCTTTGGTATGGATCTCCTCGTAGTCGAAACATAGATAAGGGGGTTGTTTACACCATATGAGGTCCCTCTTCCTTGAACAGAGCGCCTGTGCATGAGGATCAACCTACTCATCCCACGGTAATGTACACACTTCCAATGGCAGTTGTTGGTTAGCTATGTATTCACTTCACAAGTGGTTTTTCTTAATTTTATTTTCACATGTTTACAGCATCAGGATGTAGAGTCATCCATGCCAGACCTTAGTGGGATTGTTGATGCCGCAGTCAATTCCGCATCTACAATAGGCATAAGTCACAGTGAGGTACATCTACTTGAATATTTGTAATTGTACATTTCATTTGTATTGTTTCTGGACATGCATGATGTCTAACTATTTAATCATTTGGTGAATGTAGCCATGCCATGGTCCATTAGTGCATGCAACTGAGGTTGATGTTCAACCTACGACTCCTCTTACTACTGAAGAGCACCAGCCTCATCCCCTAGAAATGGTTTTTCCGGTGAAATGTTCATTTTTTACATAATTGATTAATACTTTCTCATTCATGTACATGTTGATAATTCTTGAGATAATTGACATTTTTTTTTATTCGCAGATAAGCATGGCAATGAGGCTCACTGCAAGGTCGAGTACAGTAGAGGCATGTACACCCTCGACACCACAGGCACCTATACCCCCGACGGATGCACTGAGTCTTTGTTTTATTTACAATTGAGTCATATTTTAAATTTTCAAACTTTGTTATTGATGGACAGTACTAGCTCAGTTACCTAATCAAGAAATATTGTCATTGATTTGCAGTCACCAGAGATACACAGTGGTCGTAGACGGAGCCAAAGAGCATTAGGGTCCGGGAAAAACAAGAGAAAGTTAGAATTTTGATGTGTTAGTCCAGGAAAAATATGTATTTTTATGTACAGTCTGGAGTTAGAGTATAGGGGCATGGTCCAGGACAGATGTACTTTTGTTTGCACATGTACATCAAATATGTTTTTGATACATGTACATTGACAGGCCATAGATCTAGGCCTTGTATTTTTGTATTATAACTTTCATGGTATAAAAAATATTTCATATCAAGGCTCTTGAGGTATTCACGGTTCAGTCTTTTAAGTGTGATTATACATGTGTGGCGAAGAATGTTTCTATGTGTAATGTTCCCAATTTTTTATAGATTTTACGATTGTATGGAGATATCAGTTATAAATTTGAGAACAATGCACAATTACAATAAATTACGTAATGACAAAAATGTACATTTTAATTGTTTTTTACCACGATCCAATTGCATATACAATGTTATATTAACAATGTCAAATTGTATTCCAAAAGATGGAACATAGGTATAATACACATTTAAGCACCCAGCACAGCTAAGCAACTGATCCAACTTGGTGGAATACAAAAGCACCTTACTCACATAACAACCTAACAAACGTTTAAAGGATGCACGAAGTTGACACACTTAAATGATGCACCTGTGTGGTCTACATAAATAAATAAAAAATTGGCATGATGTCCTTCATCTAATGAGTACATGGGATACACATCAAACCTAAAAGTATCCGAGTATTATAAGGTTGATTCAAAATAACGGTTATGACTATATCCTGCACATTATTTTATCATTTTGTTAATGTACATGGCCTTTGATGAATGGCCTCGAGTAACAACTTTGAAAGAGATGAAAGTTATGTGTGATTAATGTACATGGAATTTTCGAAGCATTCGTAGCGTGAAGATATATATATTTTGTAATAATGGAATAATAGAATGGCCACTTATTTCTAAACATAAACATGTTCCATTACATGGTTACTAACTTAATGGCATTGTCTCCTCCTGCATTTCATCGTGCAAATGCTCACATCTCTTATATGATGGGAATATCTACAATCTCCTTCAATCTGACCTTTATGTGCAAAAATTTCACATTCACTTACTGAGCAAAACCCTAGTTTCCAAAATTGACAAAAAAAATGATCCCTTGTCCATGGACCCAGAGTAGAGGGCCACTCTAGCACTATCGCAATGTACTGAATCCAATGGAGTTGAAGGTTCATCGATATGAGCAACGGTCATCAATCTATGGAACGTTGAATCCCACCTCCCACCACGGGGGCGTCGCTGACTGAACAATACGATATCACGTTCGTTCATATTGGGGCATTAAAAATGGTCAAAATTTCAAAAAATATATTGGGCATATATTTAAGGTTAAAAGGGTTTTTTTAATGTTAATAAACAATATGAAATATAATGGGCCTTTGTTTATCCCCACTCAAGCAGAAATGGATGCGAAAAACAGGGGCATGCCGGAGAGTTCATGCGGGAGAGTTCGCGTAGCAAGGTTACTATGAATCTGGTTCCTCAACTGGTGCGTCCATCATTTCCCATGCCTTTGCTCATTATGTTGGTGTTTAGAGGTCAGGTTATGGGTAAACTCCAACTTCTTCCATATTCCCCATTGGTGGTTAATACTCGAATGCTTACTTTGGTACTGGTGCATCTGAATCCTGATATGGTTCTTTTACTACTTGTTCAAGATATCCTGATAGCTATGTGGCTCTAAAACCACCGAATACAGAGGTTCCTTTGTCATTGCTTATACTACAAACTTTGCCTTTCCCGTCTCTACTATGAGATCTACTATTGGTTTAGGTTCTTTCTTTTATTATAGTACCATATCTAGGTAAACTGAGTCAAGGTCATCAACAACCAGATATCGATATCGATCTAGAATAGGACGGGATACGCTAGAGGTAGCTTTTACACTTTACACTCACTTATGAATCTACAAGTGTTGGATTTGGATTGAAATGTGTATATTTAACCCTAAGGAATGGGTCTGGTTCGGATGTTGTAACTATAAATGAAAAATAAGCTAGCTTCTCAGCTAGCAATGCCTATCCCTCAACTATGAAAAAGTTGGGTTGTTGTGGTTTAGGTACCATATCCCTAGGGGAAGTGGTTCTTGAGTGTGTTTGTTTATATTTGCTTGTTGCAGACATTTTTATCAAGCCCTTGGCTAAAGGGAAATTTGATTTGCTGAGGGAGTATGGGTTTGGTTGATAACATTTTCTAGTCTTAGCTTTTACTTGGATTACTCAGCCACTTTATTTCTTCAACAAAAATAGCAGATATGATATGGTGAATTGAGAAAATCTTGCACAACATGTCTTAGCTTTTACCTGGATTACTCAGCCACTTTATTCCTTCAACACAAATAGCAGATACGTTATGGTGAACTGAGCAAATCCTGCATAGCAGTAAGAATAATTTGGATGAGGGTGCGAGAGAGTAGTTATGTAGGAAGCTGAGTGTTAGAGGGCACCGGAATTTAAAATAATTCTAGGTTTACCTTTTCTTATTTTTGCTTTTCAGTTTAGATTTTCCTGAATTAGTGTTGGAACATGAGTTAGGAGAAGTTCTAGAACTATAACTGTGGGAAGATTCCAAGGAGGAGGAACATTATGCATTTCTCCTTCCCTCATGGGTTCTCCTTTTTAGGAATTCATTCATACATGATTGGGTGTGTTATTGTTTTTAGTTGTTAGTTACCCTCCCTGATATGTATACATGCACTGTAACCCTAGCTATCCACGACTTTTTACTTATATAGTGAGGGGAATTTAAATATGAGCTAGTTGCAATGTATTTCCATTTTTCAGTTAATAAAACGGAGTTATGACTGAGTTCATATTTGTACTTGCTATTCATATTTTCAGAGTTTTTGTTTAGGCAAATTTAATCTTCAAAACCTACTAATTTGAGTGGGATTTCAGAACCTAGTTCATCAAAATCAATTATATGGTACAATTTAAGCACTTTCTGATTAGAGATGAAGATCATTTCATCTCTTTGGATACAGTGATTAAATAAGGCCATTAAGAATATAATGATTCATAGTAAAATATGTTTTCCCCCTCTATTTTGTTTCTGAAGCATCCCGAATTAACTATGTGGTGCTATGTGAGAAGGGTTGTAGTAATTGTTTCTATGGATCAGAAATGTAAAATGGCATGTATTAATGCATATGAGAATGGGTTTTAGCGTGTTGTTGTAGATAATTGGCCCCTTTTTCCAGAGGAGACTTCTATTGGTTGCATATGCCATGCCATGGGTATAATTTTAACAAACCTCGGGCCTTTGAAAGTCGTTCCCTAACAAACATTGACATGAAATGAGCTAGAAACATCGGAATGCATGTCTAAATACAAGCCAAGAAATTCTCAACAATAGCAACTTTGTTTATTTGTTGTTTCTTCATGTGTATATGGAACCACATATACTATTCACTATTTAGTGGCTTCATGCTAGATTGCATATTCTGGTTAATTATCGATGACTGCATGTGGGATTCTCTAGTGCTGGAAGGTATTGGGTATGATGTGAGTTGTGTTTAGGTACCATGCCATCCAATTAAGGTGGCCAGGTACAAGGCATAGCCTTGTAAGAATACCTAACAAAGTGCTCTATAATCTAAAATATGTTCAATTAAATTTTAGCAGCACTATGATTACTGATGCCTTTTTGTACTGTAAGTAATGAAGCATATTAAACCTTAAAGGTTTTGAATATAATTTCCCGAAATGTAAGTTTCTTTGGTACCTTCTGTGTTTGTAGTTTTGATTTTATAGTGAGAGCTCATCTATGGTCTCATCAGGAATTATATTTGAAGCTTTCTGATCCTCTTTGTGCCAACTATTCATTATTGTCCTGACTTGTTTTTCTTGGCCGAGGGAAATTTTGGAGTAAATTCATTTCATGCTTAAGAAGGGAAAGTTAAAGTTGACTAGAATTTTGTGTAAGGAAATTGTCATTGCATGAAATAAAGAATTTTTAATGCTTAAAGAAAAAGAATAACCTAAAAGAAGTCAAGAATATTTCCTCAGTGATTAGGTCTATTTTTCTTATAATGATTGAGTCTGGTCTTCAGATAATTGATTAGATTCCAAAACTTGATGGATCTAGTTGTACACATTTGGGCCTCAGTTCTACTTAAGAACAAAATAGTTTGAATGTACATTATGACTCATGATGCGTCTGTTAGATTTCCTATGCCATTCTATATTCTCATTCATCGAAGGCCATAACTTATTTTTATGTAGTCCACTCCATAAGCAAGATGTTTGTAGTCCACTCCAAGATGAGATCTTCAAAATAGCGACTGGAAGCGGACACTATCAGGCAAGGTTGATGAATTACAAATTATGTCATTGTCTTTCTATCATACTATTCATTTGTTAGCTGGATGAGAGCCAATGTTGGTTGAATTGTCAACCTTTCCACCATTTACATAGAACTTGGATTGTTCATTGAACTCATCTCCACATCTTAGTGGTCCACATCAAAATTTTGTGTTTGCTTCTCTCAAAAGGAACTATCTTATTTTACTACTGCATCTTCACCCTCCCTAAGGGTCTTCTTCTTATGAATTACAACAGACAATGCATATTATACCTTATGTTTGGATTTTAAGTTTTCTTCTTTGCTGATTAGGACTTGTTTCAGTAGAAAAATTTACTAGGGATTGATTTCGTGCGACTTGTCTCAATTGACACCTTTCTTACCTAGGCATTATCACTGAGTGTTTCAATGAAATTACAACCATCTTTCTTTTGAACCAATCCTGCATTCTTATCATCTATCAATTGGAACTATCCCTGTTCTTCCACACCCATAGCAACCATATTTTTGCTATTTCTTGTCAACAATGAAATACTTATTATTGCTGAAATTTATGTCCAAAGTGTGGACTATGCTTCATTATACTATAATCGATAACCTTGTCTCTAACCTTGTTTTATTCCCCACTACTCAGCACAATAGGCTCATATTGAAATTTATTTTACTTATAAATACTATTAGTAAATTGTCTAGATCAATCAACATACCAATCATCCTTACTACTCTTTGAATCCTTGTATTTGGGCATGGACATGTAGAATTCTACTTCCTCCTTGTGGTTAGACACATTAACATGTTTCTTTCCAAATTGATCATTGGAAGAACACTCTTGGTTGCGATTTTCATCCCATAATTGCTTTTCGCAAATTCTGCTTACATGACAACCTACCACAATAAAAGCATTTGATAGATTTTAATTGTCAGCCTGTGTTGGGACTCGAGAGGCAGAATCAGATTTCTAACAAAAGCAATTTGACTTTTAGTGTGTTGCATGTCTCTCAAAGATTCAATTATTTGGGGAGTTTGTACTTGGTGTAAGAAACATACATGCACATCTTACTGCATAGCTTAGTTTCTTACAGATGTTGAGATCGTCAATTCACTGGGCTCAAAATAGATGGGAATTGCAGAAAGATGATGAAGTTCTCATTTCAAAATATCCTTCACTTGGTATATCTTTTAGACTTGGACCTTAGACAGCAGGATAGTGTAGCTAAACTCAATTTGGTATAAAACAGATTATGGTTTAGTAAATTATTTCTATACTAGATTGGAGTATTTCTCTAACAGCTTTATGTGCAATATTATATTTACCAGAATAATTCCAGCCGTACAAAAGTAGTGAAATTTGATTGATCCAGACTTGTGCATATTCAATAGTAGGAGGATGTGATTTGGGCCACCCATAACTCCTCCAACTGGGGCACTCCATTGACATTGCCAACTGAATGGAGTTAGTGTCTAGGTTTTAGGGTGTGTTTTAGAAATAAATGTTTGTAATTTACTATTTTAATTTCACCTTTGCAAGATTATTTGTCACTACATGGTCTGTTTCAAAGAAGGAAAGATTGTATTTATGGTCCTTTTTTGTCTCTTTGGGGGAAAAATGATTGTTTCATCACTCGAGTCATGCCAGCTATATTGTTAATGTATCAATGTTTATGTGTCAACCCCTAATTGGTTTGGTTGAGTTTCACACACAAATGTGGACATGGATACACAAATGTCAGTATCTGTGTGTGGCAGTGTATGTGGGTGAGCAAGACTTCGCCTTAGCAAATTATAACTTCTACGAGTATTTAAGCCTATAGAATAGACACCATTATTGGTAGGATGGTTGTCTTTTGACTTCATACTCATTAGCTCATCCTATATAGTCCATCCCTTTCCTCTACAACATAGCCTCTTCCATTTCTGTTTGCATAATCTCTAAATCACTATAAGCAACTCGATTTCAGAAGCCTAAAACTTCACAAGTTCTGATTCCCATGGCCTGTTTCTTTCACAAGTGATCACCCCCGTGACTAGGATTTCCTTGTTACACCTTCCACATGGTCACTTTGCACCAGTGTGACTTTGAATCTGTTGGATTTTGGGTCCTCCCCCAGCGTGACCGTGGCATGTTTCTTGGGTGGAATGTGGGTTCTTCCATAGTGTAATTGTGAGTCTGTTTCTTGGTGGAATGTGGATCCTTCACCAGCGTGACCATGATTTGTTTCTTTACACTTTCTTGGTGGACTGTGGGTTCTTCAACAAGGCCAAAAAACCTGTTCCTTAGTGATACCTTGAGAGGTCCTTCTCCAACATGACTATGATCTATTTTATTGGGTGGAATTTCGGTCATTCACCAGTGTGAAAGTGATCTGTTTCTTGGTGGAATGTGGGTGCTTCACCAACATGACTATGATCTATTTTCTTGAGTGGACTGTGGGTCCTTCCCCAATGTGACCGTGATCTATGTTCTTGGTGGACTATGTGTCCTTCTCCAGCATGACCATGATCTGTTTTCTCGGGTGGACTATGGGTCCTTCCGTAGCATGACCATGAGGTGACCATGAGCTTGGTTTCTTCTGTGGAATGTGGGGTCTTCCCCAGTGTGAAAGTGAGTTTCACTTTATGGGTGGATTGTGTTTTTTCAAGCATGACTGTGCAAAGTATGCTTGTGTGTCTCTGCAGTATGTGACTGCATCCTTACCCAGCATGACTGTGTTGACAGATTGACTGTACTGTGTATGAATGTGCTTGTTGACTAAGAATTCTGGGTCAGTATGTATTGGCCATTTCATGTGCAAAGATTTTATATATGCATTGGCCATTTCATGTTTTGGATATCTATCAGTCCTTAATTTAATTTAGGCTTCAATGAATACTGTTGCTTCTAAAATTCTTCTTCTTCTTGATGGTCAATGTTCATAGTGGAGATATTGATGGAAGAGTACCTATAACTACTACGAAATATAGCATCAATGCATTACATTTTCCCATCAAGCAACAATGGCGTCCATGGTTCCATGGAAAACAAGTAATCTTTGAAATTCCCATCCTTAGTTACAACAATTATCATAGTTATCAATGAAAATCTATGATATTGTTAGGTTTTTTTATGTCGTTTGTGAGTAGTTTAAGGCCAAGTGATTAGGATTCTTTTTTGTTAGTTTTAATTTGGATTTTTGTGATCAATTTATTTAGCTCATGGTTGATCACTAGGATCTCCTTTTTTATGAATTTAGGTGGCAGGATGGTTTATACAGTATCAAGGATTAACACATTTGACATTTAGAGGAGCAGGACACTTGTTTCCCTTGAACAAAGGTAGTGAAGCATTATCAATGATTCAGGCTTACTTGCAAAACAAAGATATTCCGATAAAAAAGTGATTGTGTGGTTCAATTTCTGGGAAAAATTTCCATCCTATGCTAAACAATCATCAACAGCCATTGCAATGAGGAAAAAATACTATATGCAGTATGCATTTATGTAATAAGCTTTTGGCTTCTGGTGAAGAGCTAAACATTTCCCTTTATGCAAAAATTATGTGATCCTACGAGTTTAGGATATTTTTCAAAATGATGTGATCCTACGAGTTTAGGATATTTTTCAAAAAAGTTATTTTTTTCCATTCCACTTTTGGTGTATCTAGGATATAGCTCTCTTTGTTGTTTGCAATATCAAGCATTGCTTTTGTAACATTGTATAAACTTAATTTTGTTTAATCAAGATAAAGAATTTATCAAAAATTTTGAAATCAAAATATATTCAACATTTACAATTGGTTGTTAAATTTATCAAGATTATTTTTTCTGTCCACAGATGGAAAGGCCTGTTGGTTCCATGGAAATGCTAGCTTCTCAAAAAAATGGCAGACAAGGGCTTAACATCATCCAACTAAATTTGTTGTAGCAACGCCTTCCTCATTCTTGGATTTCAGTCCCATAAGGATGTGTCTTTGGCATACCTTCAGAGTCTGGTCATATTTTGTGAAGTGTGTGCTTTCACGTTCTCTGGTTGAGTTTTACATGTGATCCAATAGATTATTTTCATGCATGGGCTAAGGATTATGTTACACTTGATAAGACATAGAGAAAAGAGAGGTCTAAAGGTAGCCATCATTATAGAAAATGATGAATTAATATAATATTTACACTTGTCTAATCTTGTTTTCTTTTTCTAAATGCAACTCTGTAGATAGTGACACACCATCCAATTTCATTGATGCAGTATTGTTTATCTTCACCTTAATTTTGATGAACCTCTCACCTTTTAGGATGAAGGTTCAGTGCTATATTTTATAGGGGAAACTCGCTCATGCTTGCAAACAGACAACTGCATAGCTAATTAACCTTGGATAAACTTCTCTGAGCCAGAATTCCCATGATCTTTCTTAAGGCCTCTGCTATTTTTCTTTGTTGGGGTCGTACAATATTTATTCACCCTGATTCCCCTTGACTTGTATTCATATTGCTTAGCCTCACCCTTTTGTGCATCATAAGCCTTGATAGGATGTATCCTGATTGAATTGACTTTCCTTGAAGCTAAATTTGAAACATATTGCTTCTTTGAAAAAGGAAACACTGGTGCAATCACGCTCTGTAGATTTTGTTCTTCCATTTTTGGATCAGCCAATGATTCAATAGAAATTTTAGCGTGTGCACTCTAGAAATCCAAATGATTGCATTGATAGATATGATAAATGATGTTCTTGCAGCACTCTCACCTTCAGGCTCAAATATCTCAACAGAAGTGTCAAAAACACTAAAAGATGCTGGACTGATTCAGGCCTTGTCCTGTACACTTGAGAATCTAAATTTAGATCATCCTGAGTGTGTTAAAATTGCAAATGGCATTGTGAAGACCTTGGAGTCCTTAACTATGGAACAGGTACAAGGCCATGAAGATGCTCGTGTTGGAGTTTCTGGCTCCAATGTGCATCAACACTAGAATGAAAGAGAGAATGAGAAACACCATCAACATACACAATTGCTCATTCTCAACAGAATGAAGCAGAGTCTGACCAAATGGAATCTTCCCATGATGCAATGACATCTGTCCAAACTGTTGGAAATTTGATGATGGAGTCTGAAGAGAATTTTATGAATGAGGGTATTTAGGAATATGTTTGTGGTTGCGAGTTTTAGCATTGAACATGGTGGGAAATATAGTTTAGTCGACAAGGATGAAGAAGAGGATATTAGTGGGCATGGTGGAGAAGAATATGCAGAAGACGAGGATGAAGAAGAAGAGGAAGAAGATGAGGATGGTGTACATCATTTGTCACATCCAGATGTCGACCATGATGTTAATGAGCTTGGTGACGATTATGATATATTGGAAGATGAAGAAGATGCTGATAATGAGAATAAATTTATATTGAGATTGGAGGATGGGATCAATGTGTTTGATCACTTTGAAGTGCTTGGTCAAGCTGAAGGTGATTTTCCATCTGATCCATTTCATGTGATGCCTATTGAAGAAGTTTTTGGGGCAAATCGCTGATAGGGACATACTACCTCTATCTATAATCTTCTAGGAAGGACTGATGACCGTGGAACCACAATTCAACACCCGCTTCTCATTGGACCATTTGCTCCATCTAGATCGGTGTGCCACCGAGCAATAGGTAATTTTTAACATTTCTCCTCGTTGAACATTTGATAGATTATAAGCTTTTTTTTCTTGGGTTTAAACTTTAGAATTCAGAGTTTAAGGACATATATAATGTAATGTGTCTATGATTGCAAAGAATGATAGGGTTGTCATTGAGAGTAATATTGAAAGTACTTCAGGTCCATCCCATCTGGATTCGATTTTCCAAACACTTTGAAGTGGATGGCCAGGAAATTGTTTGAGTAGCTAGGCTGATGATAGTCAGCAGATTAGAGGAATGAGTGATACTAACATAGCATTGTGGATTGAGGTGCAGTTTCTTTCTCAGTTACAGATAGCTCAACTAGTTGATGATACTCCATCAGATCAGGCCCATGATACCACCAGATCATAGGAAAAAGGTGAAGCTACTACTTCACAAGCTACAGAAGATGGTACTGGAATGACAAAAACTCTACAATCATAGGAAAATGATATACGGAGAACCGAGGAACATGGGCAATCCCATATTGAAGATAATAGTGCCAATAATACCAACACTATTTCAACTCAACCTTTGTAACATGCTTCTTTGGAGCAAGGAACTCAGACTCTATAGGTGCTTTTCACCATGACCTTTAGATGCAAGATGAGCACAATGAGTGAGTCATGCATGATGTTGAAGCTGTGAGCCAAGATAGTAGTGGTAGTGGTGCTACATTAGGTGAAATCCTTTGCAGCTTTGAAGTAGAAATTGGAAGTGCCGATGGAACAGGAAATCTCAGACAGATTGATGCATAAGGAAATATGGAAGGTGTGCAAGATGAAAATAGTAATAAAGAACAAGCCCAGCCAGAAATTGCCAGGGAGAGCAGTCAAAATCTGCTTGCACATACTCCCAGTTGTAGTGCCCCATTTTGTTAGACTCTTTTATTGTTCGACTATATTATTATTTGAGGGCATTTTATCGCAAATGACCCGGTTAATTTTTGAATTATATGTTTTGATCATGTTGATACATTTGGGTACTCCTGGACAAATGAAATTTTGTAATGCAACATTGTACTGCCTTGTTGGACAGACTATTTCAAGTGTTAAAATGTGTAATGGTTTCAGGGCAATTTGAGTACAAATGGCCCGGTTTAATGCGATGAATTAAAATGACTTATTTATGTATTGATTGTTGTGTCACAAGGATTGCTTATGAATGAATGGACATTGGTATATAGATTATATAATGTGATGTGATTGATCTTAAAATGTGTAAATGAAATGTATGAACAATTTTCATTTCCTACGATGTATTGGTAGATGCTTTGACAGTTTTCTAGTGTGACAGGGACCAACTGCGCAATGACACAAGGTGGTGTCAATGCCACATGAATTTCGGTTTGAATATGAACAGGATATCAGGTGATACAATTTATTTTAATCATATTTTGATTAAATGGTGTAAGTGCGATTAATGCACATGGTTTTCATGTGTGCAGGCACATGATCTGGTTCCCAATTGATCCACAAAGGATGATGGGGTTGCACGAAAGAAAGTACCCGTATGGTTAGCACATATTTTCCATGTGGCAGGTTGAAAAGTGAGAGAGGCTTTTACCTGCAAGAGACATGCTGCCGTGAGGGTAGGCCACGGACTCGGTCACTCACGAGGATCAACTGAGGGGCACGCAATGAGGTGTCGACCTTATTCCTCGGTAGCCATGAGTCTCTCTACAGCGTGGATTGGACTGAGTTAACATCGTCTCAGCCATCGCCCTAACTCCCCACCACGGAAAGTGGGACATTTGAAGGGCATGAAGACGGTCATGGCACCCTTGATGTCGCCTGGAGAAACAAAATAAACTATTAAACTATAAGGTTGTAAATATGTAATAACTAAAACTCATGATTTAGAAGTAAATTAATGCAAGTACAACCTTAGGGAATAAAAATAAAAATAAAAATAATAAAAATAATAATAAGAATAAAAAATAAATAAAAATAAAAAAAAATATAAAAGTGAAAATAAAAATAAAAGAAGATTCTAAATCTTAACACATTGCACACACACAAAAATAGCAAAGCAAAGCAAAAATCTAGGAATGAAATATAGGAACGGTTTAAGTAAGAAATACTAAATTAAGCACATTGCATAAATGCATATGAAATTACATAAATACATATCACAAAGATCCGTTGAAAAAAAAAAAAAGAATTCAAAATAAAAATAATAGTGCAAAACAATATAAATAAAGAGGTAGGGTTTGAGTACGGGATGATTTTACCCTAATGTTGGATGGATGAGAGAGGAAGCGGATGGTGGCTGTAGAGAGTTTGGCTTATCAGGTGTGAAGGGGGTTGGGAGGCCCTGAGGGATTCTGCACACTCTGATCGTGCTTGGGTACTTCTTCCGGCAACCCCATTCAGCTCAGGGGTCCTTGGGGAAGGAGAGTACCCATTGGAATGGTAGGGAGGTCAATCGGTGGATCTCTTGGCATTGGGAACTGATCGACGTTCGTGGGAACTTGGTGCGGCAACCTAGAAGGCAACCTCAAAAAGAACAAGCCGGCATAAGAAACTTAGGTTTTTTTTTTATGGATTGTCAGATTATTGTTATGATTCCTAAAATTATATTCTAGATCTGTATTCTCATTTTATTTAGATATGTATTTGCATTTCATTCATATCTGTATTTTGCATTTTATTATGATATCTCGGTTTAGAATTGTTTTATATGCATGGGTGTTGCTCAGAGTTGGGGAATACACCATATGTTGGTATTTTTATGAGAAATGGATTTATATTTATGTTTGTAACTCAGATCTGGAAAGTATTTATTGATGCATGTATAGTGCTTATATTCCTCTGTGTTGCCCTTTTATTATTGTTATGCTTGGATCTGTAAATCGACACTCCAATGCCAGCGATTTGGTTTTTGTACAGATCTGTAAATCGATTTTACTCCATTGGCGGAGATTCATATTTATTTAAGATCTGAACATTTATTCCTCCTTTGTCTGCATTTTTCATTTTGTTAAGAATCCTGGAAATGGAGTTTAAGTAGACTTCATTTGATTGCTAGCGATTTCCATAAAAGAAAAATGGATCTGCGTCTTTGTTGGTAAATAGCTTAAGCTTTTGTTTTGTTTACATGTTAAATTCTTACCAATACATAACCAGTGATTTCAGTTCAGATCTCGAGCTGTGGTACCTTGCCAGCGATTTCAGTTCAGATCAGCGATTTCAGTTCAGTTCTTACTATTGAACGTGGTACCTTTCTGTGTGTTCAGTCGGATATGCTTACCCCTCTCTGCATTTTATTTTTGCTATGTGTATATACCCTCTGCTGGGACTAATCTCAGCATGGAACACGGATCTAGATTCTACATAAATTAATCTTATGTGCATTGATAGCTACATATGCATTTTGGGGTCCAATTATATCTCCCTCATCTAGTTACGGCTGTTTTGTTAGAAACAAAGATCTGACTCCTCCATTCACCAATGAATTGCTAATGATCTAAACTTGATATGAATTTATGTGTCTTCCTTAAACGATATTGCCTTCTTCCTTTACTTGTGATGTGAAATATAGCCATCGTTTTATTATCGCTGGAGCAGATCTGTCATTTATATAGTGGTGATATTGTTTCTGTAATTTGACACAATCCCATTTGATCAAACAGACCTGTTGGACGCAATCATAAATAAGGGAATAATAAAGCATAAATATTATACCCAGTACGTAAAACTCAAGCAATTTTTACTGTAAAGGATAATAATCAAGGTTTAACAAATTGGAAACAAGAATTATGATCTTGATATTGAGAAAAGAAGTTTGTCCCTCTAATCCATCAGTGTATTCGTCTAAATGACTGAAGACGTTGAATCCCCTCAGCCAGATTTTGAACTTAAACTTAAAATTCAGAGCATAAATGGAGATTCATAAATCTCAACCTATACGTTTTGACAGTTATTAAAAGATCGAAACTTGAGTAAAAAAAAAAAAAAATGTTGAAATTTCTTGAGTTTCAAGAAGTCCAAGGCGCAGAAGGAAAACCATTATAAGACACTTATTAAAAGTTAATTATACTATCACAATAAGCATATTAAATATACTATCACAACCACTACAGACACTTGTTATACTTTTGTAAATTCTTTTAATTATAATATTTAATAAATTATTTATTATAAATAAGATGTATGACAGTGACTCTTAGACTAGAAATATTAAACTTTAAATGATCTCAGAAAAGAGTTCTGAGTGAGCACACTTAATGGAGTGATATTATAAAATATTTCTAAGTGAGCTTAGTTGATGAAGCGAACCTCCAAAGGTGGTGTCAATGGAAAGTTTTGTTTTATAGGAAGTTACTTTTTTAGATGTATGGAAAGTTTGTTTCATATCCAAGAAACATTTTATGAAAAGTTTGTTTTAGTAACTAAGTTACTTAGGAAAGTTTATATAAACCATATATAGATCTATATATAGATCCCATTAAGAAATTACATTAAAAAAAAAAAAAAAGTGTGTGTATTTTCCTTATCATGGGTTGACGGTCCCTACACATGGTATCAGAGCATGGTTCTAACTCTAGGACCTTGGGCTCGTTGCTCTTTAAGTTGTTTCTGTTTATTTTGTTTATTTTTGTTTATTTTTGTTTTTTTATTAGGTAGTGATTGGAAACTAATACATGAACTTTCACCTTGCAAACTCAGGAAGCATCAATGCTAGGGGAAGAAGAGGAAGGAGAGGTAGAGGTGCTAGGGGGCGTGGTACACCACCTCTTTTGCAGCCTTCGCCTCCACGTGATCCACCAGCAGTGGAAGAACCGACCCATATACCTGCAGGCAAAGTGATGAATATGATGCGTTCATTCCAGCGGATGTCTGAGGCATTGATTAGTCGGTTAGACCGAGAGGATAGAGATGCCATAACACCTGTAGAAGGATCTCAGCAACCGCTGAAGGAAAATGCTCAAAGAGAACTTGAGAAGGTGAAATTTCCAGAATTTTGGGGCGCACCTGATGGCATTGCAGCTGAGGCATGGCTTGAGAACATGTCCAAGTGCTTTGCATTGCGCGATTATACCTCAAACATGAAAGTGCGCATGGCGATATTGCAACTTAAGGGAAGCGCACTGCTATGGTGGAAGACCTTGCTGCCGTAGCTTGGAATTGAAATAACAGAGGTCTCTTGGGAAATATTTGAAGAACGTTTTCGAGAACGTTACCTATCTGAAGAGTTTATTGAAAGGCAATTGAATGAATTCAATTCCTTGAGGCAAGGAGGTCGATCAGTCCCAGAGTATGAAGCTAAATTTATGGAACTATTGAGGTATGCTCCACATTTGAGTACGGAGAAGTTGCGAGTAAATAAATTTGTGTATGGGCTCAACTTCAACATCAGGGAAAAAGTGTGTATTTTGACGCCACGTACCTTGCACGAAGCAGTGCAAAAAGATATCATAGCTGAGGAAGAGCTTGTAGGAGGTGGGCAGCCTCGACCACCTCAACCTTCAGGAGCAGTGGTACAGAGACCAGGAGTACAGTCAGCTAGTGCTTCGAGATCAGCAACGGGACGCCAAAATTCATTTAAGAGTCCCACAGCAGGGAGTCAGAGACGTGCACCCGGTGGCCAGAGACCACCGTATAGGCCACCAATGCAGTCACAATATCAAAGTGGAAATCCAGTAGCGCAACGCCCCGAGTACAGCAGTGGATCTACTTTTACTCAATCGAGTGTCCAGAGGTCGACCCCAAAAGGGGGGTGTTGGACATGTGGAGAACCACATTTCCAGAGAGACTGTCCGCAAGCCAAGATAGATTCTAGTCAGGGAAAGGGACAGACTACAGTTGGAGACTTGGGAAAGGCTCACCGAATCCATGCTACAGTCAACAACCGCCAGGAAGAACATGAGTCCACCGTGCTAGAGGCGACAGGTAAAATAAATGGTATGAAATTTTCTCTTTTAGTAGACCCAAGAGCAACTAAAAGTTTTATTTCTTATGAAGCATTGTCTATATGTAAGGTGATGGCAAGCAAGCAAGATGATTTCAATATGGTCGAAATGGCATCGAGTATCACTCAAAGAGTAGGAGAATTGATCAAGGATTGCGAAGTAGACTTGGGCATGTGTGTTACAAAAGTATCCCTTTATGCTACAGCATTAGGATCCTATGATATTATCTTGGGGATGGATTGGTTAGAAACCCATTCAGCTATGTTAGACTGTAAGGAGAAAAAGCTAAAATTCATAGATGATTTCGGGCATAAGAGAATCCTAATAGGGACTAGAAGAGGGGTATCATTAAGGTTTATTTCAGCATTGCAATTGAAAAAGAGCATGCGTAAGGGATGTGAGTTGTATGCGGTGGTAGTACTGAATAACAAGAAAGACACTGTCGATGTAAGTCAGCACCCCATACTGTCCCAGTTTGCGGATGTATTCCCTGAAGAATTACCCGGATTACCACCTAAGAGGGAGATTGAGTTCACTATCGAACTTAAGCCAGGAACCGAACCTATATCTAGAGTACCCTATCATATGACAACACCCGAGTTACAAGAGTTGCAGATACAACTTCAAGATATTTTAGATTTAGGTTTCATTCGCCCTAGTATATCACCTTGGGGAGCACCAGTGATATTTGTGAAGAAGAAGGATGATTCATGGAGACTTTGCATTGACTATCATCAATTGAACAAAGCAACCATAAGGAATCAATATCCCTTACCAAGAATCAACGATCTGTTTGATCAGATGAAAGGGGCAACAATATTTTCGAAAATAGATCTAAGGTCGAGATACCATCAACTAAGAATCAGAGAAGAAGATGTACCAAAGACTGCATTTAAAACTCGATATGGACATTTCGAGTTTGTTGTAGTACCATTTGGGTTGACGAATGCACCTGGATTTTTCATGAACTTGATGAATAATGTATTCAGAGAGTACTTGGATAAATTTGTGCAAGTGTTTTTAGATGATATCCTTATTTACTCAAGGACGCAAGAAGAGCATGAAGAGCATTTAAGACTTGTGTTGCAGTGTTTGAGAGAGCGCAAGCTTTACGCCAAGCTATCAAAGTGTTCCTTTTTCCATCCAGAGATTCATTATTTAGGACATGTTATAACTGGGGATGGTATAGCGGTGGATCCCACAAAGATTGAGGCCATTCTTGAATGGCCAGCACCGAAAAATGTACATGAGGTGCGCAGTTTTATGGGATTAGCAGGGTATTATAGAAGATTTGTAGAAGGATTTTCAAAAATTGCAAGCCCAATTACGGAGTTACAGAAGAAGAACAAGAAGTTCGTATGGACAGAACGATGTGAGGAGGCATTCGCAAAGCTTAAGCAGTTGTTAACAACGGCTCCAGTTCTCAAGGTACCAGATATGGATAAAGACTTCTTAGTGTGTACTGATGCATCGAAAGAAGGTCTAGGAGGTGTTTTGATGCAAGAAGGTAGGGTGATAGCTTACTCTTCAAGGAAACTTAGACCTCATGAGGAGAACTATGCAACACATGATTTAGAGCTTGCCGCTGTGGTTTATGCTTTGCATTTATGGAGACACTATCTGGTAGGAAGGAAATTTGAGTTAAAGACAGATCACCATGGGTTACAATATATTTTTACCCAAAGCGACCTCAATGCTAGACAGAGGAGGTGGTCTGAATTAATGAGCGAATATGATTTTGAAATATCGTACATCAAGGGGACGATTAATAAGGTGGCGGATGCTCTAAGTCGAGGGCCTCGTATCTTTTCCCTAGTGCCCTTAAAAACAAATTTACGGGAAAGGATATTGAAATTACAATTGGAAGATGGGTGGTATAGAGAGGTTAAGACCGAGTTAGAAAATGAGGTATTGAAAAATCCAAAGTATGAAGGGTACGTGTTTGAGGAAGATGGATTATTGCGATATAACAAGAGAATTTATGTACCATCCAATGAAGAAGTTCGAAATTTGATCTTGTCTGAGGCTCACAGGGCTGTGTATATGGCACATCCTGGGGTTAAGAAGATGTACGCAGATTTAAAACCGTTATTTTATTAGAGTCGAATGAAGAAGGATGTAGTTAGCTTTGTGGCAAGGTGCCTAGAATGTCAATTGGTCAAGGCTGAGCATAGGCATCCCACGGGATTACTACAACCACATGTAATCCCGGAATCAAAATGGGAGGTTATATCAATGGATTTTATTGTTGGGTTACCAATGACTGCAAGAAGACATGACTCTATTTTTGTGGTCGTTGATACTTTAACTAAGAGTGCGCATTTTATACCTGTAAAGACTACCTATCAAGCACCAGAGATTGCAAGAGTATTTATAAATGAAATTGTGAGGTTACATGGTGTACCTCGCAAGATAATTTCTGATAGAGGGCCAGTATTCACTGGAAGATTTTGGACAAGTTTCCAAGCCGCTTTGGGGACAAGGCTAAACTTTAGTACATCATATCACCCTGAGACGAATGGCCAGACAGAAAGGGTGAACCAAGTCTTGGAAGACATGTTACGTATGTATGTGATGGATCAACAAAAGCGTTGGGAGGAATATCTACCTTTGGTTGAGTTTGCTTACAACAATAGTTATCAAAGCTCTATTAAGACGGCACCGTTTGAATTCTTATATGGGAGGTCGTGTAGAACCCCGTTGAGTTGGGATCGTCTGGAAGATAGAGTCCTTGTAGGACCAGAGTTGATTCAAGAGATGGAAGAACAGATGACAACTATTCGTGCACAGTTGAAGGAAGCACAGGATAGACAAAAGAGCTATGCTGATGCACATAGAATCGATAGGAGTTATGAAGTAGGTGATAAGGTGTTCCTTCAGGTTAGGCCACAAAAGAGCTCCATTAAATTTGGGAAGGGAGCTAAATTATCATCACGATTCGTTGGACTGTTTGTGATACTCGAGAAGTTGGGACCAGTTTCCTATCGTCTTGTATTGCCATCATCGTTGAGTCGTATGCATGATGTTTTTCATGTTTCTATTTTGCGTCATTATATTTCAGATCCTTCTCATATTATAAATTTGAGTAACTTGCAGATATCGGATGATGGGGTCTTGAAGGCCGAACCGATCCGTATACTGGACCAATGAACTTGACAGCTTCGGCGTCAATTAGTCGATCAGGTAAAGGTCCAATGGGATAACTACAATACTAACTCAGCTACTTGGGAGGATGCATCTGAAATGCAGCAGCAGTTTCCTTACTTGTTTTAAAAACTTCTAGACGAAGTTTCTTGATGAGGGGGTGTATGTAGTGCCCCATTTTGTTAGACTCTTTTATTGTTCGACTATATTATTATTTGAGGGCATTTTATCGCAAATGACCCGGTTAATTTTTTAATTATAGGTTTTGATCATGTTGATACATTTGGGTACTCCTGGACAAATGAAATTTTGTAATGCAACATTGTACTGCCTTGTTGGACAGACTATTTCAAGTGTTAAAATGTGTAATGGTTTCAGGGCAATTTGAGTACAAACAGCCCGGTTTAATGCGATGAATTAAAATGACTTATTTATGTATTGATTGTTGTGTCACAAGGATTGCTTATGAATGAATGGACATTGGTAGATAGATTATATAATGTGATGTGATTGATCTTAAAATGTGTAAATGAAATGTATGAACAATTTGCATTTCCTACGATGTATTGGTAGATGCTTTGACAGTTTTCTAGTGTGACAGGGACCCAACTGCGCAATGACACAAGGTGTTGCCAATGCCACATGAATTTCAGTTTGAATATGAACAGGATATCAGGTGATACAATTTATTTTAATCATATTTTGATTAAATGGTGTAAGTGCGATTAATGCACATGGTTTTCATGTGTGCAGGCACATGATCTGGTTCCCAATTGATCCACAAAGGATGATGGGGTTGCATGAAAGAAAGTACCTGTATGGTTAGCACATATTTTCCATGTGGCAGGTTGAAAAGAGAGAGAGGCTTTTACCTGCAAGAGACATGCTGCCGTGAGGGTAGGCCGCGGACTCGGTCACTCACGAGGATCAACTGAGGGGCGGGCAATGAGGTGTCGACCTTATTCCTCGGTAGCCATGAGTCTCTCTACAGCGTGGATTGGACTGAGTTAACATGGTCTCAGCCATCGCACTAACTCCCCACCATGGAAAGTGGGACATTTGAAGGGCATGAAGACGGTCATGGCACCCTTGATGTCGCCTGGAGAAACAAAATAAACTATTAAACTATAAGGGTGTAAATATGTAATAACTAAAACTCATGATTTAGAAGTAAATTAATGCAAGTACAAACTTAGGGAATAAAAATAAAAATAAAAATAATAAAAATAATAATAAGAATAAAAAAAAATAAAAAATAAAAAAAAATATAAAAATGAAAATAAAAATAAAAGAAGATTCTAAATCTTAACACATTGCACACACACAAAAATAGCAAAGCAAAGCAAAAATCTAGGAATGAAATATAGGAACGGTTTAAGTAAGAAATACTAAATTAAGCACATTGCATAAATGCATATGAAATTACATAAATACATATCACAAAGATCCGTTGAAAAAAAAAAAAAAGAATTCAAAATAAAAATAATAGTGCAAAACAATATCAATAAAGAGGTAGGGTTTGAGTACGGGATTCTTTTACCCTAATGTTGGACGGATGAGAGAGGAAGCGGATGGTGGCTGTAGAGAGTTTGGCTTATCAGGTGTGAAGGGGGTTGGGAGGCCATGAGGGAATCTGCACACTCTGATCGTGCTTGGGTACTTCTTCCGGCAACCCCATTCAGCTCAGGGGTCCTTGGGGAAGGAGAGTACCCATTGGAATGGTAGGGAGGTCAATCGGTGGATCTCTTGGCATTGGGAACTGATCGACGTTCGTGGGAACTTGGTGCGGCAACCTAGAAGGCAACCTCAAAAAGAACAAGCCGGCATAATAAACTTAGGTTTTTTTTTATGGATTGTCAGATTATTGTTATGATTCCTAAAATTATATTCTAGATCTGTATTCGCATTTTATTTAGATATGTATTTGCATTTCATTCATATCTGTATTTTGCATTTTATTATAATATCTCGGTTTAGAATTGTTTTATATGCATGGGTGTTGCTCAGAGTTGGGGAATACACCATATGTTGGTATTTTTATGAGAAATGGATTTATATTTATGTTTGTAACTCAGATCTGGAAAGTATTTATTGATGCATGTATAGTGCTTATATTCCTCTGTGTTGCCCTTTTATTATTGTTATGCTTGGATCTGTAAATCGACACTCCAATGCCAGCGATTTGGTTTTTGTACAGATCTGTAAATCGATTTTACTCCATTGGCGGAGATTCATATTTATTTAAGATCTGAACATTTATTCCTCCTTTGTCTGCATTTTTCATTTTATTAAGAATACTGGAAATGGAGTCTATGTAGACTTCATTTGATTGCTAGCGATTTCCATAAAAGAAAAATGGATCTGCGTCTTTGTTGGTAAATAGCTTAAGCTTTTGTTTTGTTTACATGTTAAATTCTTACCAATACATAGCCAGCGATTTCAGTTCATATCTCGAGCTGTGGTACCTTGCCAGCGATTTCAGTTCAGATCAGCGATTTCAGTTCAGTTCTTACTATTGAACGTGGTACCTTTCTTTGTGTTCAGTCAGATATGCTTACCCCTCTCTGCATTTTATTTTTGCTATGTGTATATACCCTCTGCTGGGACTAATCTCAGCATGGAACACGGATCTAGATTCTACATAAATTAATCTTATGTGCATTGATAGCTACATATGCATTTTGGGGTCCAATTATATCTCCCTCATCTAGTTACGGCCGTTTTGTTAGAAACAAGGATCTGACTCCTCCATTCACCAACGAATTGCTAATGATCTAAAATTGATATGAATTTATGTGTCTTCCTTAAACGATATTTCCTTCTTCCTTTACTTGTGATGTGAAATATAGCCATCGTTTTATTATCGCTGGAGCAGATCTGTCATTTATATAGTGGTGATATTGTTTCTGTAATCTGACACAATCCCATTTGATCAAACAGACCTGTTGGACGCAATCATAAATAAGGAAATAATAAAGCATAAATATTATACCCAGTACGTAAAACTCAAGCAATTTTTACTGTAAAGGATAATAATCAAGGTTTAACAAATTGCAAACTAGAATTATGATCTTGATATTGAGAAAAGAAGTTTGTCCCTCTAATCCATCAGTGTATTCGTCTAAATGACTGAAGATGTTGAATCCCCTCAGCCAGATTTTGAACTTAAACTTAAAATTCAGAGCATAAATGGAGATTCATAAATCTCAACCTGTACATTTTGACAGTTATTAAAAGATCGAAACTTGAGTAAAAAAAAAAAAAATTTGTTGAAATTTCTTGAGTTTCAAGAAGTCCAGGGCGCAGAAGGAAAACCATTATAAGACACTTATTAAAAGTTAATTATACTATCACAATAAGCATATTAAATATACTATCACAACCACTACAGACACTTGTTATACTTTTGTAAATTCTTTTAATTATAATATTTAATAAATTATTTATTATAAATAAGATGTATGGCAGTGACTCTTAGACTAGAAATATTAAACTTTAAATGATCTCAGAAAAGAGTTCTGAGTGAGCACACTTGATGGAGTGATATTATAAAATATTTCTAAGTGAGCTTAGTTGATGAAGCGAACCTCCAAAGGTGGTGTCAATGGAAAGTTTTGTTTTATAGGAAGTTACTTTTTTTAGATGTATGGAAAGTTTGTTTCATATCCAAGAAACATTTTATGAAAAGTTTGTTTTAGTAACTAAGTTACTTAGGAAAGTTTATATAAACCATATATAGATCCCATTAAGAAATTACATTTAAAAAAAAAAAGAAAAGTGTGTGTATTTTCCTTATCATGGGTTGACGGTCCCTACACCAGTGAGCAGCAGCAAAATACTGTGGTGGCGGGATCTAATTGTATTGATCCTACATTCCTAGAGGCTCTTCCTGAAGAGTTAATAACAGAAGTGTTTGCTTCCTAGTGGAATCAGGCGGCACAACCTACAAATAATCAGCCACCAGCTACTGAGGAGATTGATCCAGAATTCCTTGCTGCCCTTCCTCAAGATATATAAGCAGAGGTATTTCCACAACAACGAGCACTGAGATTGCTTCAAGCTCATCTCTTTGATGGACAACCTGTTGATATGGATAGTGCTTCAATACTTGCAACATTTCCTCCTGAACTTCGTACTGAGGTATAATCTTCTTGTTAGTAGTTAATAGTAATATTTTACCCTTACAAAGTTACTTGTTTATTTTGTATTAATATTTGACTAAACCTGTTTATTGCAATGAGAGTAGGGAGGTGCTAACAACCCAGCATGGGAGATGTTGAAAGTGTTTTGTTGTGTAATGTTATGTAACATAACATTCCCATAAAATAATAAACAAGATTGCAAATGATGTCGGCTTAAACAAATATCTTGAACCTAGATATATCAAGAGTGGGAATGGATAAAATATCTTGATGTGTAAATTTTTTCTTAATGTGTAAAATATTTTAGATAAAACCCTCAAAAAAATTTGGATCCCTCTTACTGCTTGATATATCCAAGTTTAAGTTATGCTAGTTTTACATATCAAGTTGGAGTTATACAATTAGATTTGTGATCTTCCATCTGTAATGCAGGTTTTGTTGACATCCTCAGATGTTGTGTTGGCCAATTTACCTGAGGCACTTGTTACTGAGGCACATAGGTTGCATCGAAGGTTTTGGGTACCCAAATGACGATCGATTTGGATTTCATAGAGGCAGACGGCCTCTTTCTGGAATAGGAGGGAGAAATGTTTCCCTTGGTTCAGATAGAGTTGGAAATGCAGGTTTACATAGAACTGTTTTTGGAGACAAATTAACTGAAGATGATGGGAAACCTTTGGTGGATACTGCAGCTCTTAAATCCATGCTTCATCTTCTTTGTGTTGTTCAGGTATTCAATTATATACATACTGACTCTGCTTGGATTTTTCTTAGTGGCGTATAGATGAAAATTTGGATTTTAATACTATATCATGTTCCTACAGCCTATTTATAAAGGATCACTGTAGCGCCTTCTATTGAACATATGTACCCATAGTGTTACTCGAGCTACTTTGGTTCAGCTTCTGCTGGATATGCTGATCACTGATGTGGAAGGATCTACACAAAATGCTTCCTCCTCAACCAGGATATCATCTTATTGCTTATATGGCTATTTGGGTCATGTGATTTATTCACGGCCACAGTTTTCAGATGGTGAGTTCATTTAAGAATTTTCTTCATGTTTTAGAGTCAGAGACTTTAGTTTTTATGCTGAGGACGGTTAGTGTTTACAGGAGTCCCACCTTTGGTATCATGTCGTGTGTTGGAAACTTTGACATTTTTGGCTCAAAATCATCCACTTGTTGCAAATCTTCTACTCTATCTAGAATAGCCAGTCACTCATAAACCTCAGTGAGATCAGCATATGGATAGGGGTAAAGCTTTAATGATTGATGAAGAGAGTCTATCAGAAACTTTAAATAAAGGGAGTACATGCAATTTTCCTATAGTTTTACTTCTAAAACTTCTTAATCGGCCTCTCTATTCAAGAAGCACTGCCCATCTTGAACAGGTAAATACTTAGGAGGTTTGTTGTTTAGAAAATATTTGTTGCAATATAAAATTCTTAATGAATTAATAGCATATTTGTTGAATGCAGGTGATGAGTCTTCTTAAAGTCATAATGAACAGTGTTGAAGTCCATGTCCAGTCGGGTTCTCAGTCTCAGCTTACAGATTTAGCTCCAAAACCTACTCTTCAGGATGTCACAACTCATGCACATATTGATACTTCAGGCTTCGAGATGACCTCATAGGGTTCAACTTCTGCTGCAGAAAAGAAAGTTGATTCTGCAGCAGTGCTGCTTAGTATTCCTAAAACAGAGCTTAGATTATTATCATCCTTGTTGGCATGTGAATGGTAAGGCTGATATTGTCCATGTGGCTCTTTCTATTTCAATCCTAGTTTTCTGTATTGACTGGACTAAGATCAGGATGAATGGTCTCTATAAGATTCAGTGATGTTCACAATTCAGTATGGTTTCATTTAAATTGAATGGTTAATAAAAATTCTTCATTTTTGGCTTTCTGATTGTTGTTTTACGCTTTCTAGATTAATAGATCGAGATTGTGTTTTGATCACTTTACCATGCTCTGTAATTTTTTGGATGGCTAATTTTTGAGCCTTATTCAATTGCAGTTTGTTAGAACTTGCGTATTCTCATGCTGCGGATGTATTGATGAAGTTAGTGAAAGTGGCACCTCCCCATCGGCATCTTTTCATTATTGAATTGTCAAATGCTGCAGAAAGATTGAGCAAGGTTGTAGTAGGTGAACTCCAATGTTTTGGTGATGCAGAAACCATGCTTCTTTCAACTCAAATGTCTGGTTCTGCAATTTTCAAAGTTCTGCAGGCTTTAAGCTCTCTTGCTTCCTCACTCCACAAAGAAAAGGATGATGAGGTACTGCCTGATAGAGATCATGATGAAAGTGTGACTATAATCAGGAGTCTAAGTTCAGCTGTTGAATATCTATGGAAAGAACTGAGTCTCTGCATCAGTAAGATAGAAAATCGCTCATCTTCATTGTCTACTGTATCTACATCTTCTGGTGCTAATGGGGTTTTACCCCCTCTCCCACCAGGCACACAAAAAATATTGGCATATATTGAGGCATTTTTTGTAACATGTGAAAAGTTGTGACCTTGTCAAATGACACCTGCACTGCTAGAATATGCCAGTGCTACTACTAGTGAGGTAAAAGAAGCTGCAAGTTCATCTGAGTCTTCTTTCCTACCAAAGTCCTTGTCATCTCCATAGAGAAAGGTTGATGAGAATGGGATCACTCTAATGAAGTTTGCTGAAAGGCACAGGAGGATTTTGAATTCTTTTGTCCATCAAAACCCTGGTTTACTTGAGAAATCTCTCTCTCTTTTGTTAAAGGTTCCACGCTTGATTGAATTTGACAACAAATGCGCATATTTTCGATCAAGAATACGACAACATCAGGATCACCAAAATTACAGTTCTGTCTGAATCTCTGTCCGACGAGCATATATCTTGGAAGATTCATACAATCATCTTCGAATGCGTTCAGCAAGGGACCTAAAAGGGCATTTGAACGTCCACTTCGAAGGGGAGGAAGGCATTGATGCCGGTGGGCTTACAAGAGAATGGTACCAATCGTTGTCAAGGGTAATCTTTGATAAAGGTGCTTTGCTGTTTACAACTGTTGGAAATGAAGCAACATTCCAGCCAAACCCTAATTCTGTCTACCAAACAAAGCATCTCTCATACTTCAAATTTATTGGGAGGGTGGTAAGTTCTTGCTCACTCACTCATCTTTGTACAATTGTTTTTTGCTGTTGACTAAGTTTTAGCTGGTGTTACCTTATTCTATCACATAATTTCAAATTTTAACGTGGAACTATATTTTGGTACATGTAGAAAACTAATCGTAGAGGTTGTTTGGATTTAGTTGCCGTTTCCCCTCTTGTCTAATATATTCTAGCATGGAATTTGTAGGTTGCAAAGGCTTTGTTTAATGGACAACTTCTGGATGTTCACTTTACTCGTTCATTTTATAAACATATTCTTGGAGTTAAGGTTACTTATCATGACATTGAAGCTATCGATCCAGATTACTACAAGAATTTGAAATGGATGCTTGAGCTATTTATCATCTGACGGCTGATTAGTTCTAAGAAGCATGGGTTGGGAAATGGAATTTTATCCAAATTTATTTTCACTGACCTTTTCTTGTTCTTTTTTTTGCGTAGAATGATATTAGAGAAATGCTTGATCTTACGTTTAGCATGGATGCGGATGAAGATAAACTGATATTGTATGAGAGGGAAGAGGTAATCACACTTTTAGTTGGTGTCTGCTATGGTTTGTGTTATCTTATGTTTTTTGAATGAACTGATGTTTTTGTTGTCTGTAGGTTACTGACCATGAACTGATTCCTGGTGGTCGTAATAATACTTTACCCTTTTACTAGTTAATTTTGTATTAATATTTGACTAAACCTGTTTATTGCACTAAGAGTAGGGAGGTGCTTACAATCCAGCATGGGGATATGCTGAAAGTGTTTTGTTGTGTAACGTTATGTAACATGACATTCCCATAAAATAATAAACAAAATTGCAAATGATGTAGGCTTAAACAAATATCTTGAACTTGGTTTTCAAAGAATTAGAAATGTAATTAGTTATTTGGTTAGAAATGTAGTTAGTTATTTGGTTTTCTGAACTTCTACTTGAACTTGTTTTGGACATCATGTAGAACCTTGATGTGACTGTCCATTGTTGAGAGGAAAAAGGTAAAAACATGTCTCTATTTGTCAATTGAATTTAACAATATTTGTGTAGATATACTCTGATTTTTATCAAGCCTTTGGTGTTTTTTCTCTTGATTTTGAAAAATAGTCAAGTAGTGTCAAGTAGTGAGTGTTTAGCCATGTTTTAGACATCATGTAGAACTTTGATGTGACTATCCATTGTTGAGAGGAAAAGGGTCAAAGGAAGAGTGACAAACTAGTGTTAATTTAGGAAATGAATGTGATCTCTATGATGTTGATAATTGTGGGTGAAGTAATGTGCATCCACAAGATACATCGAAAGAAGCAAGGTGCATTGTAGAATGTATGTGGGGTATCATGTCAATATACTAGGTATAAATATAAAGGGGTATAAAAAATGTAAATGAAAAAATGGATACATGCAATATATAGTGAAATTAGAGGTTTTTTAAAATCAGGAAGGCATATTGGTAGGGGGTTAAAAAAAATGATTTTGGGAGGTATTTTCCAATATTTTTTGAAAATAGAGGTATTGTTTCATATGCCATGAAAAAATGTGCTATGGCATGGTTTCACTAAGTGAAGACCCTGTGCCTCCCATAGGATTTTAGGGACACCCATTGAATCCCTAACGAGGGCATAGAGTGGAAACCGTGCATCAAAAAGGGCTTTCAGTGGGTCATGCAAGCATGTTTAGGCAGGTTTCATGTGGGAATGCTAGCCACACATTTATGGTCAAGGAATTTGCAAAGTCGACCCATATGTGCAGAAATCGGACATTCACTTACTGAGCAAAACCCTAGTTTCCAAAATTGACCAAAATAATGGTCTCTTATCCATGGAAGAAAATTAGAGGGCCACCCTAGCACTATCTCGATGTCTGAAATCCAACAGAGCTGGTGGTTTGTCGATCGGAGAAATGGTCATGATTCTATGGCACGTTGAATCCCACCTCCTCAAGAATTTTAGGGACACCTGTTGAATCCCTACCCGGGGCATATAATGGAAACTGTGCATCAAAAAGGACTTTCGGTGCTACGTACAAGCTTGTTTAGGCATGTATTATGTGGGAACGCTAGCCACACCTTCACAGTCGACTAATAAGCAAATTTGACCCCTATGTGCAAAAATTTCACATTCACTTACTGAGCAAAACCCTAGTTTCCAAAATTGACCAAAATAATGGTCTCTTATCCATGGAACCAGATTATAGGGCCACCCTAGCACTATCCCGATGTCCTGAATCCAAGGGAGCTGACGGTTTTTCGATCCGAGCAATGGTCATGATTCTGTGGCATGTTGAATCCCACCTCCTACAGGCTTTCACGGACACCTATTGAATCCCTACCCAGGGCATAGAATCGAAACCATGTATCAAAAAGGGCTTCTGGTGGGTCGTACAAGCGTGTTTAGGCATGTGTTATGTGGGAATTCTAGCCACACCTTCACGGTCGAGCAATATGTGAATTTGACCCCTATGTGCAAAAATTTCACGTTCACATACTGAGCAAAACCCTAGTTTCCAAAATTGACCAAAACAATGGTCTCTTCTCCATGGAACTAGACTAGAGGACCAGCCTAGCACTATCCCAATGTCTTGAATCCAACGGAGCTGACAGTTTGTTGATCCGAGCAATTATCATTATTCTGTGGCACGTTGAATCCCACCTCCTATAGGCTTTCAAGGACACTTGTGGAATCCCTACCCGGGGTATAGAATGGAAACCGTGTATCAAAAAAGGGATTTTCGTGGGTCGTACAAGTGTGTTTAGGCATGTGTTATGTGGGAACTCTAGCCACACCTTCACGGTCAAGAAATATGCGAATTTGACCCCCATGTGCAAAAATTTCACATTCGCATACTCAGCAAAACCCTAGTTTCCAAAATTGACCAAAATAATGGTCTCTTCTCCATGGAACAAGATTAGAGGGCCACCCTAGCACTATCCCGATGTCTTGAATCCAACGGAACCAACGGTTCATTGATCCAAGCAACGGTCATGATTCTGTGGCACGTTGAATCCCACCTCCTATAGGCTTTCAGGGACACCTATCGAATCCCTACCCGGGGCATAGAATGGAAATTGTGTATCAAAAAGGGCATCTGGTGGGTCGTGAAAGTGTGTTTAGGAATTTTTTATGTGGGAACGCTAGCCACACCTTCATAGTCGAGCAATATGCGAATTTAACCACCATGTGCAAAACTTTCACGTTCACATACTCAGCAAAATCCTAGTTTCAAAAATTGACCAAAATAATGGTCTCTTCTCCATGGAACCAGATTAGAGATCCACCCTAGTACTATCCCGATGTCCTGAATGCAACAGAGCTGACGGTTCATCGATCTGAGCAACGGTCATGATTCTATGGCACATTGAATCCCACCTCCTACAAGCTTTCAGGGACACCTGTTGAATCCCTACTCGCGGCATAGAATGGAAACTGTGTATCAAAATGGGATTCCGGTGGGTCGTACAAGCGTGTTTAGGCATGTGTTATGTGGGAACACTAGCCACACATTCACGGTCGAGAAATATGCAAATTTGACCCCTATGTGCAAAAATTTCACGTTCACATACTCATCAAAACCCTAGTTTCCAAAATTGACCAAAATAATGGTCTCTTCTCCATGGAACCAGATTAGAGGGCCACCATAGCACTATCCCGATGTCCTAAATCCAACGGAGCTAACAATTTGTCTATCCGAGCAACGGTCATGATTCTGTGGCACGTTGAATCCCACCTCCTACAGGCTTTCAAGGACACCTGTGGAATCCCTACCCGGGGCATAGAATGGAAACCGTGTATCAAAAAGGGCTTCTAGTGGGTCGTACAAGCATGTTTAGGCATTTTTTATGTGGGAATGCTAGCCACACCTTCATGGTCGAGCAATATGCGAATTTTACCCCCATGTGCAAAAATTTCACGTTCACATATTGAGAAAAACCCTAGTTTCCAAAATTGACCAAAATAATGGCCTCTTCTCCATGGAACTAGATTAAAGGGCCACCCTAGCACTATCCCGATGTCCTGAATCCAACGAGGATGACGGTTCGTCGATCCAAGCAACAGTAATGATTCTGTGGCACGTTGAATCCCACCTCCTAGAGGCTTTCACGGACACCTGCTGAATCCCTACCCAGGGCATAGAATGGAAATCGTGTATCAAAAAGGGATTCCGGTGGGTCGTACAACCATTTTTAGGCATTTTTTATGTGGGAACGCTAGCCACACCTTCAATGTCAAGCAATATGTGAATTTGACCCCCATGTGCAAAAATTTCACGTTCACATACTGAGCAAAACCCTAGTTTCCAAAATTGACCAAAATAATGGTCTCTTCTCCATGGAACAAGATTAGAGGGCCACCCTAGCACTATCCCGATGTCTTGAATCCAACGGAACCGACGGTTCATTGATCCAAGCAACGGTCATGATTTTGTGGCACGTTGAATCCCACCTCCTACAGGCTTTCAAGGACACCTGTCGAATCCCTACCCGGGGCATAGAATGGAAACCATGCATAAAAAAGGGCTTCCAATGGGTCAGGAAAGCATGTTTAGGCATGTGTTATGTGGGAACGCTTGAAAAGTGCATAGAACTGATTATTACATATTATAACTTAGTATTTAATTACAATAAGAAATTGCTTACATTGAACTCTAGCCTTTTTAGAAAACCAAAATGATCCAAATCAACGGATCACATCAAATAAATTAGGTTCATGTAATATTAAATGTGTCCATTAAATCCCAATTATGTTTCCATCATTATAATTCAATATTGCATGACATTCACTCCCATTTTTGAAAATCCAGAAAACATTCCAATCATAATCATGTGTCTATAGGAAAAAGCTTTGTTAGGAGGCAATATAGGATGTGAATCACCAAATTTAAACCATAATACAATGTATTGCATTGAAACCAACTAATAAATACCCAAGGTATATCACATTTTGATGTTACTTTACACTTGCATCATAACAACGTACTAGGTATCATGTACTTGCAAACAAAAATGTCAAGTGGGATTTCAAATGTATGGTGTAAAAGTGTTTACTTGATTGAAACACATTAATATTTTCGATATACAAACATGAATAATGACCATAATTAAACTAAGGACTATGCACAATGCATTTTCAAATGAAATATATATAATGCTTCATCTATAAGTATGATTGCCTAAGCACAGAAATAACATATGAAAAAACTATTATATTTAAAGGTTTCAATGATCTCAGTACATGCACACTAAAGTCAACTTCGTGAATCAACATGATTTGAAGCATAAGTCCACCGGATTTGAAAAAGTTGAGTTCAACATTAGAGTGTTTCTGAATTGAATCGTGACAGTAAGATAAGATTAGGGTTAGGATTAGGGTTTCCTAGGTAGGGTTATCGTTTCGGCATCTTGTTTCCATCATCCTAGTTGTATATATCGGTTGAAAACATTGGCAATATTGATATATATGGTTTATTGATCATACGTAAAATTTGGCATGTTCATTAACTTGACATACAAGAGAATTTCCCACTTTGTGCTAGATCCATACCTAATTTGGGAAAACTCAAATTATGATACATACCTCATTGTGCTAGATCGCACCTAATTTCATACAACCAAGGCCTCCGGATCATCTCTTATAATGATGGTCTCCATTAGTCTCTTGTGCTATGTACCTGGTAATAAGTAGTGTACATGAACACAACATTGACATATTCATAAGAAGCATACATGGGAAAATTAAAATTATGATGTACATAGCTCATCATGCTAGATCCCACCTAATATCATACAACCAAGGCCTCCGGATCATCTCTTATAATGATGGTTTCCATTAGTCTCTCGTGCTATGTATCTAGTAAGAAGTAGCGTACAAGAACACAAAATTGACATATTCATAAGAAACATACATGGGAAAATTACAATAATGATACATACCTCATCATGCTAGATCCCACGTATTATCATACAACCAAGCACTTTGGATCATCTCTTATAATGATGGTCTCCATTAGTCTCTCATGCTCTGTATCGGTAAGAAGTATCGTACCTTCGATGAATTTCGACTAGGCATTGTTCATACCTAGAGGTTTGTACCAATGATTAAGTTGGTAAAGTGATATAGACTTGCATCTGGTTTGTAATCCTTGTAAACATATCCACCCTTATTTCTTGCATTGTTGTCATGTGTAAGATATTCACCTTTAACAACCATAGACCCGATGGGGAAGTCGTTGTTTTCATCATCAGTCATGGACATAATGAGGGTTTGCTTTCCCTCTATACAACGTGCCAACCAGTAATCACCACCCCATTCACTATCTTTTGAGGCAACCACTGCGTATATGTGTCCTGCATAGTATGATTGTAGGTATATGATCAAATATTTTTTGTGTGATATAAGGCCATTAATGTGAGTTTCAAAACTATGTAAATTTTAAAAAAAAATGTTAAGGAAATGCATCATACCAGGTTGTACAAGGTCTGATACATGATCAAAATATATAGAAATAGACGATTGGTACTCTTCCAACGGAGTTAACTCAACAATTGCACGCTGATAAAGTGGAAGTGATATGCGATCCAATCCATCAATGCAAAACAATGATTCACACACATCCCAGTCACCATCATAACAAGGCAGGAAAAAACAAGCGAGTTTTCTGGTCCAAATTTCAAATACTGGGTTATCAGAGCTTCGAACCGAATGAAAGCCACGAGTCCCAGGAACAGTCTTGCATTCCCATGCATGTGAATGATCTATGTCTACCACCTCCCAAAAAAATCTCTCCACGTGTCTCTTTCTTGTGGATTCTGCTTGCATAGCTGATTCCTCTCCCATTACTAACGTGCACCACCTGACTATAGATTGAGCATTTCGAATAGTAGATATTGTAGATAATTTCAATTCCTATCTTCGTAGGGCTGTTTTGACACATGCTACAGCTCCATCATGCTCTCCTTTACCATGCCCAGTCTCAAAATAGTTCCACATATGTGGAACTTTGTAGTTTTTATGCAATGAACACAACCATTGAAATATGCGTGCGTTTTTGAACTGACCAGCACATCCATCAGACCAAATCCAGTGTTGATCCATCTGTATGTCCCTACCCTTCAAATGATCATAGAACATGATGAAGCAATGGCGTACATAGTGGAAGTCATGGCACCTATCATCACTTATGTAGAAGTGATATTCCTTTAGAATTTCTCTTTGCTCTTCACTACTATTTGGGCCATGCCTATATGTGATATGCACCATCAAGGAAACCTGCTCAGAGTGATAATACTGACTTTGGATCTCATTTTGAGGTTGCAGAGTGTAGTTCTCGGAAAAATCAACAACTGAAAGTATAGTACCATGAGGAAATGTATCTCTGCATATTCTAAACTTCTCATCTTGCCATCGTGCCAAGTTGACATGCTGAGCATATTGATGTGTCTTTTCAATAAATTCCTTGACGAAGACACTAACTTGTACCTGTTGACACAAAATGATCTCAATATCAGGTTTTTTTGTAAGTAAGGAATGA
>LPNX010190629.1:49881-98980 GCA_001517045.1 Pseudotsuga menziesii
ATGAGAAACTGTGAAAAGAAGAAAGTTAACACATCATATATGATGTGGATTGTATACCTTTAAAGGTTGGTCTTTAGTAGAGAAGGTAACTAATTTTTGGTGGACTTAACCCCAAGGATGGGTGAACCATGTACATTTGTGTCTCTTGTGTATCTTTTACATCGTCTGTGATATTGTGAATTATGCATATTGTGAGTTATGTATCTTGTCATCATTTGTGATATGGTGACTTGTGTATCTTTTCATCATTAGTGATATTGTAACTTATGTATCTTTTCATTGTTGGCGATATTGCTATTTACACTGGGTCAAACAGTACAGGATTCCATCAAATAGAAAGCTTATAAGAGTTAAGCATGGTTGAAATCAAGAATGATTGATTATGTATAATATCATGAGGGGAGTTAATTATTTTAAAGGTTTCTTGTGCACTTACATAAAGTACCTACTTTTAGAAATGGGAACAACTTATACATTAAACATACATTCTCTTTCTTTGTACAAATATAAGTTTGATGGGGTTATAATGATAGGAAATACCTTGCAAAATTTGATTATACTATAACTCTTTGCTAAGATGGAAATAATGTACCCCTTTCACTTTCCTAAAGATGAGGAGGGTTAATATAAGCTAGGGGGGTAATCTTCTTTTCAATTCCATAGATAAAAGCAACTCTTGTTGAATTTTAAAACCTGATATAAAGCTGAAGGTCTTGCCTAAGGATTAGTGTTTTACAATTTAAATAAAAATAGAAAGAAAATCTATTAATGAGATTAGTTAACATTGAAGCAATCATGGTAATGTTAATGTATAATTAGTCTTTCAGATGGAAATTTTCGGGTACTCATATGGGTGTATTACAGATGGTATCAGAGTGAGAGTTGAAATACTTGGGCCTATTTGGGCTCAAAATGCTCCTACATATTTTATTTTAGGAACTAACGACTGAGTTTTTCTTTGTGATAACAGAAATCAACAAGTTCACATTGTTTTACAACATAGGTACCTTAAGATGTACCAAACGCATATATTTATTGACCTTGTAGTTGTGCAGGAGGTGGAACATATTCTCGAAATCACAATGAAGATGGCCCATTACTTTTTCCACTTCCATGTGAGGCCCAACGACATAAGTACATAGGTATCTTTCTATTTCCTTGATTACTTTCGAAGAGGTTTTATGAATGGCTAAGATGATTGTTTCATCTCTATTTGAATTGCACAAATAAATTCTTAATGAAATATAGAAGTCTTCTTAGACAAACTCATGGTTGATGAAAGTACTATAGTAGTTTCCATTATAATAGTAATGTGGGATTTGAATTGCTGAAAGAAGTGACGTTCAAAACCTACATTCATAGTTGAATTGGCCGTTAATGACATGATGTATGTTAAAAAGATTCTTAGAATCCCATGTGAAAAAAAAATGGTGATAGGTTACATTGTAAAACACGGTGAATATTGTTGTTAAAAGAGTACCATTGAAAGGGTTACCTAATTACCAATCAAATGTAGGACTGCTAAATATCTAATGAGAATTGAATATTGATTATAAGTCTTCTAGACCTAATTTAGGGTTCATTATTTGTAATAAATAAATGTAAGTGGCTCATGAGAGTATACTCCAAAGTCTTAGAGGTATCATTATGTGAGGGGATATGGTTATATATATGTATATGTAAATATACATATATAAATTACCTAAATTCCTTGAAGATAGCAAGGAAACTATTAAAGGAAACTTAATGAGTTGATCATTTAGGAGTAACTGTATTACCCTTGAAACTCTCTAAAAGATTAGCCGCAAACTATCACATATAGTAAAATTGTTTAAGCACAAAGGTAAATAATGCTAAAATAGTAGCTACGCTAAAGGCATATATTATACGATCAAAATTATACAAAATACAAATTGTATTAAATGAATGTTAGGGGTGTTAAAGATACCAATACTAACATTATATAAAATATGAAACACCTCTTTACATTTGAAATTTCATGTAAACGAGGAACCAATTGCACTAAATCATATGGATACATCATTACATGTTAGTCGAATGGCTACGATTGCATATAGATGTTGGTAATGGAATAATTTTGTTGAGGAGAATGTCTAATTATAGCCAAAAATGTTTTATTGATTGAGCATTTAGATCAAAGGTAGAGAGGAGGTAATGGTTCTCAAGATTTGGGTCCATTAGTTTTGAACAAAACTCTTCCACCTATATGTATGCACATAACTAGCATACGACTTTGGTTCCTAAAAGCATATGTCATAAGGAAGAATTATGTTTTTGTTATTGTTAATCTAGTCTAGCTATCATGAACTAATAAACCTGGAAATGGTTAGTTATTACACATAATAAGTGAATGACGAGAGAAGTGAATGCTATTTGGTTTCTAAACCTATGTGTAACAATAAATTCTCAGAAAGTGAATGTTAACTTCTTTATGAGAAGTTGTTGATTAACTTGTGAATGTTGGATACCATTAGCGTACTAAATGGATGCTAAGAAAAGGTACGACTTGAATTTCAGATTTGTTGGAAAAAGAATTCAAGTTAGTTACAATAATACCACTATTATAATGTATCATTTACATATAATTATTATTGTGCAAGAAATTGGGTTATGCACATAAAGACTATTGAGCTATTTATAAATATTCATAGGTATTACTGATCTTCTTATACATTTTCACAACAAAGAAAACATTCCCTACAATATTTCTTCAAGAAAAGGAAACTAGACTGCTTATGAACTTCGACTACAATACAACTAAGGTAAATAGCATGATGCGTGGTGCCTAATGTTATTGGTTGTATAGAAAGAGTGCACCTATATAAAGGCTCTCATTTTGATGAACTAGAAAAGTTGTAAGATATGACATACGTAGTTGAGATATGAAATTATGGTATGCAGTTTACTTTAAATTACTGATGTTATTGGACTTTCCATGTCCCTAGCATTGCCACTCATGAATGTGGTGTAAAGTTGGAATATCCCTTCACTAGTAATTATCCAAATATAGACGAGTGAGGATGTCTAAAGATATTTGATGTTGGAAATAATAAGTTGATGAATGTTGTGTAATGTTATATACTAACATTGTAGGATTATGCGAGGAACGCTATCAATCAAAGTCGATTGTTAGTAAGAATATCCACGAGATTAAGAAGTAGGGTCAAACCACTAAAGAATGAGTAATTCTTTACTTTTATCTTGATTTAATTGTTGGATATCAAGGTTTTTATGAACCAATGATTAACTGTGGGTTATGATGTTATGTATTGACATTGCAGGCTTTACTATGATTTGACCGTTGTCATGATCAAAGTGAGACATGGATTTTAAATCCACTTGTAAGTAAGTGATCTAAAACGCTAGAAGATATATTTGTTGGATTGGACCATGAATTATGGTAAGGATAAAAGTCACTACAACATAGGAAATATTGATTAAATGAATGAGAATTGTTTTCCATCGGTAGTTGTTCATCATAATAACTGTGAATATAATTTCATGAATCAGGACAATGACACTAATGTCACATTAAGCATCTTAGAATGTGTGTCACACAAACTCAAATGCTATAATTAACATTAAAAATAAATAAGGAAAAATACATGCTGCAAGAGCACAATGGTGTTAGGCAAGTGATTCCCATGTGAGCACAATGGTGTTAGGCAAGTGATTCCCATGTGAGCACATTGGTGTTAGGCTTGCATGCTGCGAGAGCACAATGGTGTTAGGAAAATGAGTGCCGCGTGAACACATTGGTGTTAAGAATATGATGTGGCAAGAAATATTGATGATCTAACTCTACCCTATTTTCAGGTGGAAGGGGTTCCTCGACTCAAGTGAGGAGGCTTGAGGAGAACCATGAAAGAGTATGATATCAATATCAAGACCTAGGCAAAACTGGACATCTGGAAGACAGGACGTTGTTTGATGTCACTTAGGAGAAAAAAATTTGACTAGTGGTCAAAAGGGAGAGTAACCTCAGAAATAGATGTAAGTCCACAAGAGAATTGGTAAAAGAACTCCACGAAGAGTTTGAAAAATAACAAAAATGAAAGATATGTTAACAAATTATTCCAAGTCATTAGACGGTTACATGTCTTAATGAGTAAATGTGAAAGAAAGGTTTACCTTAGGTTAATGACTAGTTCAGTATCCAAGTGGATTACTTATGAATCAATTACATTTTGAGAAAGAATTATGTATTATGATGATAAAAATACAATTAAAGACTAGAAGATGATTCCATAATTTGCAAAATAATGCTGCAAAAGGACATGTCCTTTATATTCTAAGTTAAATTATGGAATTTGGACTCATTTGACTAAATGAATTATGGGGTAGACCCAGTTTTGTTACAGAAAATTACAAGTTTTGAACGAATTGCGACGTGCAAAGATCAGTAAGAGCGAAGGATATCAGAACAAGACAAAGTAAGAAAGGAATGAAATTTTTTTCAACAAGAACAACGAAGACGGTGTTACTTTTAAGGGGGATAGGATGTAATATCCCTCTTGTATACCATGAACATTTTGTAAATTATGATTTTCTATTGTACTTATTTTTTGGTGAGGAGCTCAGGGCCAAGGCCCCACCAGTAAAAGCTTGTATGTTAATTGAGAAATTCCCTAAGTTATAGAATTGGGAGACTTGATAAGTTATAGAACTGGGATACTTGAGACCGTTGACACAACTTAAACAATAGGAAACTAAATCCACTAGGGAAGGTAAAATGGTGTATGGGTCTTTGGGAATTGGAAGAAGATTAAACGTTTTCCTTAAACGACATAAGGCCTTAATTGTCATCCTAGGTCAAAGTAAGCATAAGTGGACTAACTTACCTTCTGGGTCTTTAGACATAATATCCGTGCCTACCAGGATACATGTTTTGCTAAAACTTATCCCGACTGAGACACCACAACTTGGTACTTAACCCTAATATGATTAAGGTAGGATAGAAGGAGTTGCACTAAGTTTAGCATCGACATAGAAGAGTTAAGGGGTTAAAATCAAAAGGGTTAATACAAGGAGAAGAGCAACCTAAGGAGCTAATGGTCAAAGAGACTATAGGTCATAGTCTCCTTAAAAACAACAAGAGAAAAATAGCACCTTGAGCATACCGAGTTTGCTAAATGCCATCTACCTATAGAGACTTATACATATGTTTAATATGTGGAGTTAATTATATATAGGTATATATAATATATATGTATCTAAATATATATTAAATGGTTGTAGGAAAATGCATAAGTTGGCAGGCATGATAAATAAAAGTATGGTTTAAATTATATATATATTCCTTAAGATCACTTATAATCCTAAATACATAGGAGAACACTTTGTATAGATTATATAAAGGCATTTACATAAAGAAAAGGGGGGAAGAATCCCTTATATATCAAATATATCTACCTATGATAAGGATATTATTTCCTTCTTTGGACAATTGAAAAACTATTGATTTAGAGACCCTCCAAGACAAATGTTATTTGAGTGCACAATTTACATAATTTCCTTAAGAAATATATTTTAGTTTAAGAGAAAGTTAATAGTGTTGCCAAAACATGATGTTGGGCTGAACGCATGCCCAGGTGATTAATTGATTTCAAAATTTGGGGGAAAAATTGCCCAAACAAAAGATAATGGTGAATTTCACTACCCAAATTTGTGGAGAACGAGGCACACAGTAAGGGAAAAACCGTTCATGCTGAAGTTATTTATGGAGGTTATGAAATTCATTAGGGGCGGTGGAATCATCTCTATGGAAGGAACCTTTCCTTTGTCAAGGTTTTTGGTCTGCGTTGTGATAGCTGATGAAGAAATGAGACCTTAGATTGTGTTCATGAGCTCGAATAAAGGAAATCAAAGAGTAGGGTTAGAGACCTCTCTCTCTGTATGTTGGCGTTGGAAATGCCAGAGTTGGTAGTCAGGGATGGAAGGATCAAGGAAGGGTGTATGACCTCCCTCTACGCATTGACTGCGGGTCGATTCAGCAGTGTCCAACAGTAGCAACCTCCAAAGGTATGTATATTTAGATACTAATGGGAAGCTTGAGGTTAGACCTGAGTGCTTAAACTTGCTGAAATACTTGTGTAGCCATGGTGTGAGTCTTGGGTGATAGTCTAAATCATGGCCCAAATTCATCTCTTAAGATCCACTATCATTTATAAATTGTATGTCTGCGATAGGGTGTGCTTCTAGGAATTCCACTAGACTATCCTCGGTCCCTTAGGGTATTTATTTTTATTAAGGAAAAGGCCATATCCGTTTTGTGGAAGCAGTGTCAAGTGACATTATAGAATCCCATCTATGTTAACCTTGTAGTTGAAACATTTTTGGGATCAAACTGATGAGAGACAGATCCATATTGCTGGAAATGCCCTGCGATCTACCTTTAAGAGTGTTCGCTTATAGATTTAGATTTTTGTATACAAAACCGATACGCTTCCTTCGCTTAGATCCAAAACTCGAAATGTTCTTATGACTGGCGTTCAGATCTCATTAGCCTCCAATGAGAGTGGAAGGGTAATTTCTCATATGTCTTTTCTTGGACAAACGAAGAGGCCCTTTTTTCCTGGATTTGCGATTTGAACCCCAATACGTCCAAGGTGTATAGAGAGGCATTTTTCCCAATGTTTGTTTTTAATTGGTTGATTGAATGACTCGGGATGAACAGAGGGTGAGATGCCCCTTATTTATGGTTTTCTTGATTCTTGACTGAGTAGATGCGATTTGTGTCATATTGTGGGTATTGTTCCTGTCTTCCCAATGTTTACACCTCATATTCTGTTGCAGGTCCAAAAATAAAACCATAGATGCTATTTTTTGGTGAACTATATGGTTGCTTTAAGTATCGATCTGGCATACCTTGTTTGCACCTTGGGTTTTTACAAATCCTTTTTAAACAATAGACGTGCCTTCCGATATCTATGTGCTTCTCTCGAGTGTTTGAACCTGAAATAACTAACCCATGTCCGCTTAGTCCAATGTGTCGCATTCTTATAAGCATTTTACAAGTGTAAGATCCAGTTCTACACTGTAAACAACGGAATATTTGAGAGTCTAAATATATATACCCAACTAGGGATAATTTTAGGGGTGAATTTTAGTTGAGTGGGCTATTTTTCCATGTTTTTCTCCCAAAAAAGATTCACCATTTTGCATTTTTTGAAGCCCTGTTTCGCCTAATTTTGATGGGGTAAAATTTTTTCAACTTAAAAATTGCCAAATTATTATATAAATGATATAAAATCCTTGGAAATTAAAATATTTTTTGAAAAATATCGCCAATCATTTTATAGTTGGCGTTTTAAGAATTGGTAATATTCGCCAACATTTATACACTTTTAAATAAGTATGGTTCCTTAAAATCATCCCTATGTAACCCAACTCCGACCGTAATTCATGTATACGTTTGGAAGCATTGGTTCATGCATAGTTGCAAAGAAGGAAAATGTTTAATCATACTAACTAACCCTTGAACGTGTCTTGGAATGAGGCTTTAGCAGAAAAGCTCAGGTTATAATGACTTTTTAATTGAATGCAGACAACCTTAGATTCAAGGTTTCACCATATTAAAACTATAGTTATATATATATATATATATATATATATATATATATATATATACACATACCAGTGAAGATTTAAAAGGTGTGCATTCTTGCACGAGGTTTTCCCATAATTTCCTTTAGGGTTATAGAGGCCTCGAGTTGAAAATGTAGTAGTTTCCTCTGATTGTATGAGAAACTGTGAAAAGAAGAAAGTTAACACATCATATATGATGTGGATTGTATACCTTTAAAGGTTGGTCCTTAATAGAGAAGGTAACTAATTTTTGGTGGATGTAACCCCAAGGATGGGGTGAAGCACATACATCTGTGTCTCTTGTGTATCTTTTCCATTCTCTATGATATTGTGAGTTATGTATCTTTTAATCGTCTATGATATGGTGCCTTGTGTATCTTTTCATCATTAGTGGTATTGTAACTTATGTATCTTTTCATTGTTGGCGATATTGTGGTTTACACTGGGTCAAACGGTACCGGATTCCATCAAATATAAAGTTTATAAGCATTAAGAATTGTTGAAATCAAGAATGATTGATTATAGATAATATCATGAGGGGAGGTAATTATTTTAAAGGTTCCTTGTGCACTTACATAAAGTATGTACTTTTAGAAATGGGAACATCTTATACATTAAACATACATTCTCTTTTTTTGTACAAATATAAGTTTGATGGGGTTACAATGATAGGAAATACCTTGCAAAATTTGAGTATACTATAACTCTTTGCTAAGATGAAAATAGTGTACCCCTTTCACTTTCCTAAAGATGAGGAGGGTTAATATAAGCTAGAGAGGTAATCTTCTTTTCAATTCCATAGATAGAAGCAACTCTTGTTGAATTTTAAAACCTCATGTAAAGCTGAAGGTCTTGCCTGAGGATCAGTGTTTTACAATTTAAATAAAAAATCAAAAGAAAAGGTATTAATGAGATTACTTAACATTGAAGCAATCGTGGTAATGTTAATGTATAATTAGTGTTTCGGATGGAAATTTTTGAGGGACTCATATGGGTGAGTTACAAGATATAAGGTTAAACAATGAAAACTCTCTATTTTATTACTTGTAGGGATTGTGAAGTTTAACTATTTTTTCCTTAGCTCTAATAAGTTTAGCTATATCAAAATTAATGAAAATATTAGTAGAAACAATTATAATGAATTTAAGAAAAAAATGATTTAAAAATATCAATCATTAATAGAATCATTTGATAATTTTGTAAGCATGTATAACTACCATATTGGATCGTCTTGAACAACAAAGAATTAGCCTTGAAAAATGGTTAAACCTTATATAATGACATTCATTGATTAACAAAAAAAAATGGCATTACATTATTACAAATAATGTTAAACACTATGTGGCATCTCCAATTTAAATAAGGGTTTCATTTCAACATTTGAAATTTAATTTCGAAAATATCAATAGTGATTTTAATCATTAACATATACCACAGGGGCGTCACCTAGGGACCAATATGATATCACGTTCATTCATATTGGGGTGGTTAAAAATTATAAAATTAAAAGTCAATATATTGGTGGTATATTAGGGGTAATAAGGGTTTTTTTTAAGTATATAATTATCCAATATGTTTAGGGTTATTTTATTCCAAATTTCTGCCCGCTCCCTTCGCCACCACCACCAGTGCTCCACCATAATCCTGTGTGCACCCTGCGTATGCTGCTGAGTTTCTCTGATGCATAGTGTTTGCTCTCACACTGTCTTTGCTGCTGCTGCGGTCACGGGTTCCACCCAGCCACCTCCATCATTTATTTTGTTCTTTTCCTCTGCAATTTATGTGTTCTGAGTGGTCTTTATATGAGATTATAAGGCTAGTATTTGTTGATCATAATTTGCAATAGTGTGGCTGCGGAGAAGTAGGTGAGTTTAGAATACTTGGTTTACAAAACAATGATGCTTATCCCTATTCAAATCTGCATGATTCCACCGATTGGCCACAGGTATATACATGTACATGTCAGAATGATTGCTTATTTGGTTTTTGCTTGTAGTTTTGTTCATGATTTTGTCTGCGTGGGGCTTCCTGGAACTGTCTTTGCTACTGCGTGGGGCTTCCTCGCACTGTCATTGTTGCCGCTCAATGGTCACGGGTTCCACCCCAATCGCCTCCATCATTTCTTTTGTTCTTTTCCTCTGCAATTTATGTGTTCTGACTTGAAATGCTTGCTGCGGAGGGGAGAGTAGAGCTCAGGTCGTGGACGGTCTCTACTAACTTTCTCTTCATAAGTGTAGTAGAGGTCCCCCCGAGTTCTTGAATCACATGAACAACCCCTAATTATTTTATTCATTCACACATAGTATAATGGAGAGCGACGGTAGTTGGATAACTGTCTTGTGGTGAGAGAACCCTAAGTGTGGTGAAACATGGAGTCCATCGTTGGTTGCGGTGACTGGCTGTGAATCCGACTAACCTAGGGATCATAAGAGGTCATCCTTGGAGTAAAACAGTGAATAAGAATCACACGAGCAAGAACTCGAACTCGAGCTGTTAGAATCCCTTTGATAATGTTGTTTTGTGGTGTTTATAGTAATGGAGGTTCTTTGTTCTTAGTTCTTAGTTCCTAGTTCAAGAATCTAAGATTTCCTTACCGGAATCCAATAAAAGAGGTGGGGTATTTCCTAGCCGTAGATTCAGTCACGAGAATCTAATATTCATCAGAAAGGAAATAAGGCTGGTATTTGTTGATCATAATTTGCAGTAGTGTGGCTGTGGAGAAGTAGGTGAGTTTAGAGTACTTGGTTTACAGAACAATGATGCTCAACCCTGTTCAAATCTACATTTTTAGGGTTTTATTGAGTCTTGTAGAGGGTAACTGGTTTTTTGGTTTCCAGTTAGATTTGTTTAAACATTGTGCTGATTTTTGTTCTGTGATATGTTTTTCTTGTGTCTTCTAGCTCATAGATATTTGATGTTAGTGCTATTGTTAAATTTGAGCCCATTTGATAATCCTTTTGGGGTTTGGTTTTGTTCTCCAGGGCATTATGCAAAAAAGAGGGATTAGGCCAAGTGGTGAAGACCTGCTTTCATGTTCACATCCATTGCTTGAGAGAAGGTTGAAACGTCAGCCTGAACAATCCCTAGATGCGAGTCCACCAAAACCAAGTTCTGCTACTACAACAACTATATTTTATCACAACCTCATCATTTTTGCAAGACCTGCAGAAGGTACTGGAACAAAGGTGGAACTCTGGGGACTGTACCTATTGGTGGGGGTTGCAGAAAGAATAAGAGGGCCAAGAGAACTGTAGCTGTAGAATAGCCCGTCTTCAACACACAAAATGAGCCAACCATGTCTGCTAGACCCTCTGCAAATTCCCTACCAATTTCCTTGGATCACCATCAAAATGACCTTAATCCTGCTACTAATTCAAGCTCTTATTTCAATCTTTCTGCACATAGTACTGTTGGGTCCACTGAAGCTAGTCTAGAATTTTCCAGAATCCAAGAAGCTATAAGGAATGGGGGTTGGTCTGTTCTACCCAACTGCAACAACTCTGATTTTTTGGGCCTCTCCTATGGCAAAAGTGGGAAATCCTCTTTTCGTCCCCAGAGTATCCTAAATAGCCTTAACTGCTGCCAATGGATAGGCCTGAAGGTGTTGAGCTTCAATATTGTTGGTACAATAGAATAAAGGGGCAACACATGTACAAGTAAGTATACATTGACATTTTGATTTTGGTTTCTTGGTGCTTTATTTGTGGTTTCTGTAATGAAGTGACATTAGCATTTGGTTTTGTCTAAAAATGACTATTGTGTGATGCTTTTTATCATTGTTGTAGTTATTAGAAATGTCAATCATATGCAAAAATGCCCTGGCGATCATAGCACTCAGCTGTGTTCACTAATCTTCACTAACAAATGCCTTCAATGATGAGATTCTCGAGGCTGCATTCAATGTAAGCGTCCAAAGCCACTTATGTTTATGCCATCCGCTTTGTTGTGCTATTAATGGGATTAACCCTATGTACATCCAGTAATCAGATTAATGTTTATATATCCATATGTACATGCATACGAATGTAGAGCAGCTTGAACGTATTTTCGGTGGAAAAAAAAGGGGTGTCATAGTCCACGCAAGAGGAGAATAGATTAGAGAAATGATGAGGAGACATGAATTTTCTGCAGAATCATATTGTGTTTGGTAGGTTCCAATGTTGGCATTGATGATACTATTTGATCCAAAGTACTTGAACGAAATAGTAAGTAGCTTCTTTTGGCATGCCATTACAGACATTTGTGTTTTTCGGCCTCAAAGGATGTCACAAGTTGATCATCATGGGATGCATGTATTCTCTTTATATCACTATGTCTGTTATCCTAAGCTAATTAAAAAAAAGTTGTGATAACCCTAGTGGGTCTTAGGTATCAAATAGAATGCTATGTAAATCCAGGTAAAAAAATTTCCAGGAGTAGAGGTCGCAACGTCTGCCATAAATCCTTAGATCCAGAAATTCATTATTTGCAGTTTGATGCAATTCACTTTCTTTCATAATTGTTTATTGAGTTGATTAGGAGCTAATTAATTGATTGACTTGGTTTACATTTTCATTTCCTAATGGAGTTTGCAATAGGAAATGTAATTGCTAGTGGTATTAAGCTACAAGCTAAATATGATTGTGAGAGCATATTGAGGCTCCAAGTTTTGGATAAGTATTGATAGATTACAATCAACATATTGTTTTTCTTTTCAGGGAAAATCTATGGGGGGTAGTTCACTGGAAACAACTAGCTATCTTGAAATGGGTGTTGCAGGAATTTCAAGTAACAGTATTGATCCACTCCATACCCTTCTTGGAATGGAATCATTTCGGTGAGTCTCAAAACGTTTGAAATGGAGTCATTGGCAGCTACTGTTTTTCAAGACAAAATTATAATTTGCTTTTGATTGATTTGCAGATTGGATGATTTTGAGGACTCAGTGTTCATGCCATCAAGTGAAAGCTTGGGATTTTCTGGGCTTGAAAGCTCAAGGTGCACTACAATAAATATGGATTCAATCTTGGAATCAGAATATTGATGGAGCTTAAAATCTCTTCAATGTATTTCCCAATCGCCATATAGATGGACTAATCTACGAGAAGGAAATTTACAGCCCTTCTCTTCTAATGAAAATTATGGTCCAACTGCAGATCATACTTATATGCCGAACAAGAATGTACAAAACGCTGAGCCTACAAATGCACCGCGCAATATTGTAGTCAAATATATTGGCAGGAGTTCAAAAAGAAATTGTTCTTCCATGCTGATTACTTTCAGTCAAAATGAAGAGCACTACGCTGATAAGGTCACTAATATTGTTGAGAAAAGCGGCCAGGAAAGCCCTTCAAATGTGTCTTGGGAATCGAGAAACTTGGAAGTAGAGCACAAGTGAAGAAGAAAAGTGAACGAGTTGCTTATGTCTCTGAGGGCATTGGTTCCTAATATCACTAAGGTGATCTTAGTTTGTTCTTAGTGATCTTAGTTTGTTCTTAACTAGTATAGTTTTATTTGAATTTTGGATAACTAGCACAGTCTGCTAGTTCATGTCACAGGGATCAAATGGTTGAGAGATAATTATGGAATGAAAAATATTTATTTATTTCTAATATTCTTCTATTTAAACAATGTGGACTATGAGTTATCCATGATTAGCTACATGTTATTATGGACATTCCTCTTGTTAACCATTTATTTTTTATATTCTTTTTTTTCATCTCACATTCTTCTAGTTATCTGCCATGAATAGTTGTTTATCCATTCATCAACTATGAGTTATCCCTACATTGCTACCAGTTATCCATCCATATTGGCCCTCTAAGGAATAGTACTTGCCCTCTAAGGAATAGTACTCACCCTAGTCAGTAGATGAAAAAGCATATACAGTAGCCAACCCCAAATCTCAAATAAAAACCTCAACTAAGTTCCCTCTCTTAACCTAACCTAGGAAGACCTATATGGAATCATAGTTTTAACTCTAAAAGATATTTGTAACTCTAGTTCTCTATGTTACATATGCAGATGGACAAGGCATCCATTGTAAGCGATGTAATCGATTATATTCAAAGCCTGCAAAAGAAAATCAAGGAGAGGGAGGTTAGTATACCTGCTCTTCGTTCTAACATAGCACAACAGAGCAGAAGTAATACTAGCGAGCTTATTTCCAGCAACACGACAGGGTCAGTTGATGAGGGTGATTATGAGAAAAAACCTACAAAATCCCAGGCCCAGCAGGGCTTCAAAATTATAGAAGTAAGTCTTGATAGGATTTTTCTTGATATCTCCTACAATTAGGTTGAATTAATGACTTTAATTAGGTTTAGGTTTAATAATTTTTAAATGAATTTTCCCTCACAAGTGTAATTTTAAATTGGAAATTCATATAATCATCTGGCGTCTCTGGAATTTAGCTTGATGTAACCAAAGTGGAGGGGAAAACGTTTCTGATACGTATTTCTTGCAAAAAGAAAATGGGAATAATAAAACAGCTCATTGAAGCAATTGGATCTTTTGAGCTGGATATTATCACCGCTAGCCATGTGACTATAAATACATCCATTCTCACTACTATTCTGGAAGAGGTACCAAAACACATTGTTTTCAATATTTCAAATAACTTTATTTATTCAGCAATCTGTGAAGGGTTTGCATTTCAGTGATAATGAAAAATTAAAATGGTTTTGGTATTGATCATTCCATGTAGGTAGAGCAATGGGAATCAATGCAGGAAATGCAGATTAAAAAAGATATTCTGGACGCTGCTTAAAAATATGGTTTCCAACAAGCTTAAAGTAGGAATTCTTCATTCTAATCCTCTTAATTTTGGGGAGTTAAGTAGAGCAGAGAATGTATTAGCAATTGTAACTTATCAACATTAACTACACTATTTTATATTATATTTCTACGTGGACTTCATTGATTCCAAGTATAAATTACTTTCGAAGATATCGAGTGGTTAGTTCTTCTAATATATTGTGGCCTTCTTATTGTAAATTAGGATGTATACTGGTGCCTTGGTGCTTGTTGTGTAAAATATATTATTTTGTTACATGGAAAAAGAGATACTTAATGTCAAACATATTTGCACTATGGAAATAATGGAAATAATTAGTATTATTTATGGTGATATTTTTTTAATATAAAATTGGATTGAGATGTTATTAATGTTTTAGTTACTTTTAGAAGGAGAATGATTTATATAATTTATTCATTTTTTTTATGAATAAAAGTACTCTATAAATTTTGTAAGGGTCTTTTAATTTCAGGGTCAAATCCATATTCTTTTTGAACCCTTCATTTTCAAGCAATAGAAACCCCAAGCAATTTTCTTATGATGGTGTGAACTGTGCATCGTCAAAATCATCGAATATGGATGGGAGTTTGTTTAAAATTAAGTATTTCACAATCAAAAGCGTGGATGGCAAGAATTCAAAAAGACTCCATGACCACACCGCCTTATCCATTCGAGTTTTGAAAAGGCACCCAATGACAACTCTTTGAATCACTTGAAGACCTTCCAGACCCATGAGTGATTTGAGAATTTGTTGAGAAATAAGTTTGAAGCTATGGTGGTTCATATATAAGACTTTATAGATTTTAATCAAATGAACATTGATAAGCTAACTCGTTCTTTGATTCTTCATGAATCAAGAATGGAAAAATATGATGATACTCCATTAGAGAATGGGTTTAAATCTCAGTTGTGTGCTACTAGAGACAAAGGCAGAAGAAGGTCTAGTACCATAGGAAGAGGAGGTGGAATTGTTGATCATTGTTAGTTTTTCAACATTTAAGCTAGCATTATGTTAGGATATTTTCACTAAGAGAATAACAAGCACAACAATAACATAAGCACATCACATGAGACAAGAGACACAAAGATTTTTGACAGGGGAAACCATAAATGGCGAAAACCCCTCAACTTCCTCTAAGATAGTATCAATACAAGATGTGAAACCCAAAACAGTAAGATGACCTCCCAACACAACAGTAGCCTTTTGTCTTCTGTCAAGCCAAAGTATTTCCTTCTCCAAAGGTGCGCCACACTTGAGAGAGCAAGTGATGTAATTCACAAGTGATAAATAGAGAGACTCTCACTCTCTATTTATATTCTTCCATTGACTTGAAGTGCACTCAACCATGTAGGCTTAACTTACAATTACTTACTCGAGCCTACACCTTAATTAGTGTATAATAACCCAAGTGCCCCGAAACTGTGGGGACTTACCTAATGACTTGACAAGACTTGTTTACATTAATAATCCTCCCGATCAGAACATCGGGGCATGACCACATGACTCAAATACATAATAGAAACATCCCGGAATAAACATCGGGTTACAATACATAAGATACATAGAAGAATACATTCCGAAGTTACATATACATCAACACTCCCTCTTAACTAGAAAGGTATTCTTTCGACGCAATTTTCAGCACTCGTCTTCTTCTCTATATCACTGGATCATGTTCGTCTTCAAGTCATCTCTGTCATCAAGTCTTCTTCGTCTTCAATTCATATTCATCTTCAAGTCATCTGGATCTGGATCATCTCTTGATCTGGATCATCATAGGACATCATCACGGGATCTAGATCATCACTCGATCTGTATCATCATCACTTAATCTAGATCATCACTCGATTTGGATCATCATCACTGGACTGGATCTGGATCATCACTGGATCTGGATCATCACTGTTAGATCTTGATCATCACTCGATCTGGATCTCTCGGAGTCATCATAACTGGATCTGGATCATAGCTTGATCTGGATCTCCGCTGGTCATCATCATGTGTATACTATATTGTCATAGGAAGTTCTACAGAGCCAGCCCTTTTTCATGCTGGTTGCAGGCCTACCCTCATGTAGGTGTTTGCCCAACACTTACATCTGACCTGATCGTCAGAAAGGCCCAGCACTCACATTCACCAGCATGATAGGACATCACATCACTAACATCTGTGAAATGGCTCTGCACTTATATCTGACCTACTCGTCAGAAAGGCACAATCCCATCCAACGATGGAAGACTCTCAACTCCAACGAGGAGAGATTTTTTCCCTTACATCCGACCATGGAAGGAACCTAATCCTCTCACCATGTTGGAATGGCTCTGCCCTTACATCTGACCTGCTCGTCAGAATGGTACAATCCCACCTAATGATGGAAGACTCTCAACTCCAATGAGGAGAGATTTCTGCCCTTACATCTACCATGGAAGGAACTAAATCCTTTAGCCATGCACAGAATGGCTCTGCCCTTACATCTGACCTGCCCGTCAGAATGGCACAATCCCATCCAATGATGGAAGACTCTCAACTCCAACGAGGAGATATTTCTGCCCTTACATCCGACCATGGAAGGAACCTAATCCTCTCACCATGTCGAAATGGCTCTACCCTTACATCTAACCTTCTCGTCAGAATGGCACAATCCCACCCAATGATGGAAGACTCTCAACTCCAACGAGGAGAGATTTCTGCCCTTACATCTACCATGGAAGGAACTAAATCCTTTAGCCATGCGCAGAATGGATCTGCCCTTATATCTGACCTGCTCGTCAGAATGGCACAATCCCATCTAACGATGGAAGACTCTCAACTCCAACGAGGAGAGATTTCTGCCCTTACATCTGCCATGGAAGGAACTAAATCCTTTATCCATGCACATAATGGCTCTGCCCTTATATCTGACCTGCTCGTCAGAATGGCACAATCCCATCTAACGATGGAAGACTCTCAAATCCTACGAGGAGAGATTTCTGCACTTACATCTGCCATGGAAGGAACTAAATCCTTTAGCCATGCACATAATGGCTCTGCCCTTATATCTGACCTACTCGTCAGAATGGCACAATCCCATCTAACGATGGAAGACTCTCAACTCCTACGAGGAGAGATTTCTACACTTACATCTGCCATGGAAGGAACTAAATCCTTTATCCATGCACAGAATGGCTCTGCCCTTATATCTGACCTGCTCGTCAGAATGGTACAATCCCATCTAACGATGGAAGACTCTCAACTCCTACGAGGAGAGATTTCTGCACTTACATCTGCCATGGAAGGAACTAAATCCTTTAGCCATGCACAGACTGGCTCAGCCCTTACATCTGACCATGGAAGGAACCACTCCTCTCACCATGTGAGAATGGCTCTGGGTCTCATCACTGTCTCTCGAAGGAAGCCTCGATATGGAGAACACGAAGTCTCTCTAAGAAGTACTCAAACTTCAGCCTAGCCAATGGCTTCGTCAATACATCAGCTATCTGTTCCTCCGTCGCAACATACAGGAGCTTCACTGCTCCTCTCTGCACAATATCCCTGATATAGTGATACTTGATCTCGATATGCTTCAACTTGTCATGGAACACTGGATTCTATGACAACTTCACGCAACTCTGGTTGTCATAATGTATACAAGTAGCATCCAAATGGAGATCAAATATATCAGACAGTAGCTTCCACAGCCATACTGCCTCACAACTAGCTGAAAAAGCTGCGACATACTCTGCTTCAGCTGTACTCAGTGCCACACAGGATTGCTTCCTTCTAAACCAAGAGATCACACCCGATCCCATACTGAAGCAACATCCCAAAGTACTCTTCCTGTCTATGGCACTGCCTGCCCAATCTGAATCAACATAACCCTCTAGGTTAATCTTCTGATTCACATTGTAGTTGAGTCCATAATCAACTGTACCCCTGCATGCTTTGTAACCATCAGGTGAACATGTCTCAATGTGTTCACAGCACAGCAAATATCTGGTCTCAGGTACATCAAGGACCCAATCATCTGATGATACATCGTAGCATCAACCGACTCTGATGAAGCATCACTCAATAGCTTCATGTTCGGTGCCATAGGTGTAGCCATGCAGTCCATCATCCTAAACCTCTTTAAAATATCTACTGCATACTTCCCTTGTCCAAGGAAGATTCCATCTGTATTCTGCCACACCACCATACGTAGAACAATAGTGGATCGACACATAACAAGAGCATCACTAGTCTTCCACCTTCAACCTTGGATCAAAGGTTGGAATCCACTTTACTCTCAGTAAAGCCTAGAGTCATCAGTAATCTGCCCATCCTGTCATACCATGTCGAACCTCAGGATCTTCTGTAATCACTCCCTCTGAAGCAGATCATCATACTCCCTCTGTCTTCCGTACTCTATGCACTGAAACATTCTGTACTGGAGTGACAAGTAGTATCCATCTAGGATCACTGGATACTAAGATCCTCTATCTTGAACTTCTTCAAAAGTTCATTTTGCACCCATCTATTAGCTTGTCATATTATTCTTTGTCTTTGAACTGTCGTCACTTGTTCTTCGGAACAAGTCTTCATCCTTCTTTACTTGTAGGCGATTATGTATGTGATCTTTCCTACAAGTCAAATGCAATTGTATGGTTAGAAACATTTCATAAGGAATAATCATACTGGAAAATACTTATGCATAAATATATGATCATGCAACTACTTTAGCCAATACAACATTCATCCATATCTCACTGAAACTTTCTAGATGCCTTCCATCTCTACCAGGACATCATTGAGATTGTGCACTAATCCAATATGTCAGCAAAGAGGTTTCATTCTAGATAAGTAGCAATGGAGATTTGTATAGCACCATGAGCTACTTACCCATCACATGCATATTAGTAGTATGATGTCATTAATGCAAACATCCTATCATGCATAATACAACAACTGAATATAAACAAATGCATAACAAAATAATATAATGAAATGAAAATTGAATACTTATCTTTATTTTTTTCAAGGGTAGACTCCTTCTTGAGCCTTCAGCTGCATCGTCTTCTTCATCGTTTCTTATCCAAAAGCTAAGGTGGATAAGAAGTTCTTCAAGAGTTGAGTTCTTCATATTCCTCATTGCTTGAGGGATCTTCTTTGAAAGGTGAAAGCTTGATCTTCAATTGCTCCCATCTTCTCTTCTCTTCTTATGATTCAAGATTCTTCTTCTTCACGTAGTCTACTGAAAGTAATCACTTCCTTCTGGAACACATTCCTTGAATGAATGAATTCCACGATCCTGGGAGGCCATTCAAGGTGGCCATCACCACTTTTGCATTCTTCACTTTTCCTTTTACCGCTTCAAGTTGTTCTTTGATTTGAGAGACTCTTATGACTACATGGTCTCTGCATTCTGTATCTTCACATTCTTCAACTAGTTTCTTTAGGTCATATTTTGATTTTGTTCTTCCCTTCAAATAGCTTGAAATTCAGGAAGACCTTCAACAACTTTTCTTTGTAGTGCACATGTGCAACTTTTCTATGCCAAAGCTCATTTGGATCTACTGTATCATGGATCAAGGCTTGTTATGGATGGCCCTTCAATTTGTACAAGCCTCCTTCTTGTTCTTCAATCACTACCGCATCATCGATAGTCTTTCCTTTTGGTCACATGATGACTTACCATCTATGAATGCAGCCCGCATTCTTTTTGCATCAATGCTGAAATGGATAGAAGGTTCTTCTTCAATCCTAGCACAAACAATACTTCTTTCATTGTTAGAGACTTACCAGAGTATAGCTTGTATGAAGATTCCCCACTACCTTTTATTGGATATTGGTAGTCATCTACAAGTTTCACCTTGTGAGGTGATTCATGTTGTGATAGTCTTACAAAGGATTCCTTGAATCCCATCATATGTTTGGAAGCCCCACTGTCTATAAGCCAATCATCACTTCCATGAGTAATGCTACCTATGAGAGATGATATCAGGACATATTCATCCTCGCTTGAAGAATCTTCACTTTCATGTCTGGGTCTCTTTTTGGATAGTTCATCATCCTCTGCAGCATGAGCATGATGTCTTCTTTGGCCTTGTCTCCCTCTGAAACTGAAACCTCTATACTCATGTAGGTGTCCAATCCAGAGAGATAACATACTTCTATGCTTGGAAGTTGTCAACTTCACCAAGCTTATCATCAATCTGATCACTTTGAAATGAGAACCTCAAATGGAAATAGCAAAGGATTAGATCTTACCGATTTGAGGTGTCCGCCCTTGTCCTGGAGTTTGCTGATCTAGGGTTTGTCGCAGAAACCCTAATTTTAAAAACTTGGAATATTTCATATCTGATTGGATGAATAGATAGATATCTTCAAATGGATCTGTCCAATGTACTCCTTTTCTGAAACCAGTGGAGGGAAGCTCCAAGAACAGGAAGCCCTAATTTTCTGATTTCTTCTGTAGAAATTCCTGTTACTGTTTCTATGATATCTCCAAAATTACTGATCCTCTGTGTCTTAAATTTCTCACTGAGGTAACCTCGCATGTCCCTGATCCACCATCACAGTTTTCATCAGAATGTGTTTCACCATTTGGGATTTATGATCCTTTTCCCAAGGTGACCTGTTACAAGATTGTTCAGAACAGCGACGTTGTACGGCATGCCACGTGTCACTGGTTCATCTTCTGAGTCTGAACTTCGGAAAACAGAAATTAAAGTCCGTGAAATTTCTGGAACATCTTCACGAATTCCATTTGGACCTCTGTAGCCCAATATATTGTAGATATCCCTAGGTGTCCTGTTTATGGATGATTTCTAGAAGAGGATGGAATCCTAACTTGGAGAGATCATATCTCCCAGAGTATAGTGAATCAGAAGCTGAAGTTTGGACACAGTGTTCAAAAGGATTTTATCTTCGTCCCCTACAATTTTCAGCTTCTGATACTTCTCCAATATTGTAATATAGCGACTGTACCAAAACGTAGCAGTTTTAGTATTTAGGGTTTCTCCTAGCTCAGGGTCACACTAGGGTTTGACTTTCCCGGAGTTTCACCCAACCAAATTTATTGATCTAGGTCTCTAAATTTTGGTTTTTATGAGGAGAAAAATCCTATGCTGGTCTCACTCAAAAATTCCTCTTCTGTAGAAAGCCCTAATTTCCACATCGAAACTGAAAATGCTTGAAATTGAATTCCGCATAGACAGAAAGATGCACCCTTCAATGGAGAGTCATCCTAGCATACTTTTGCTGAAAATATGTGGAGGAAGATCCAAAAAATAGGAAGCCTTAGTTCCTGTAGCTGCACAATGTCTTCTTCTCAAGTTAGCTCTGATACCATGTTAGTTTTTCAACATTTAAGCTAGCATTATGTTAGGATCTTTTCACTGAGAGAATAACAAGCACAACAATAACATAAGCACATCACATGAGACAAGAGACACAAAGAGTTTTGATAGGGGAAACCATAAATGGAGAAAACCCCTCAAATTCCTCTAAGATAGTATCACCACAAGATGTGAAACCCAAAACAGTAAGATGACCTCCCAACACAACAGTAGCCTTCTGTCTTCTGTCAAGCCAAAGTATTTCCTTCTCCAAAGGTGCGCCACACTTGAGAGAGCAAGTGATGTAATTCACAAGTGATAAATAGAGAGACTCTCACTCTCTATTTATATTCTTCCGTTGACTTGAAGTGCACTCAACCATGTAGGCTTAACTTACAATTACTTACTTGAGCCTACACCTTAATTAGTGTATAATAACCCAAGTGCCCCGAAACTATGGGGACTTACCTAATGACTTGACAAGACTTGTTTACATTAATAATCCTCCCGATCGGAACATCGGGGCATGACCTCATGACTCAAATACATAATAGAAACATCCTGGAATAAACATCAGGTTACAATACATAAGATACATAGAATAATACATTCCGAAGTTACATATACATCAACAATCATAGTGACAACAGATTTAGAATATGAGGAGAAGTCCCACCAAACTACTCCAGTGTAAAGGGTCTAGATAACAAGTGAAACTCAGATGGTTAACTTGAGGATGGTTAACTTGAGTTATCCCTAGAGACTTTTTTGATGGTGGGGTAAAACTTGTCTAACTCCTACCGCACAAGTAGAAGTCAAATTTGAACCAACCCAACTGAACTTTTTTTAGTGGAATTTTTACAAAGGAGGTTTCTTATGAACAGACGTGATATCATATTGGTCCCTAGGTGATTCCCCCGTGCTTTGTTTATTGAATCTATTTTTAATGTCAGTAGTACCTTGCTTTGTTTATTGAATCTTATCTTATCGTATCTAATACATTGGAAGACCCACGAAACTGTGCTCCATTTTTTAGGCCTCATAAATGTCCAGCTAAACTTTGGCAGTTGTTTTCGCTTCATGGCCATGAACTTCTCAGAGGAAGGTAATAACATATGTTGGATAGGTCTAATGATTTTAATGTCAAAAAATAAGGTTAAATTCATTTCCAGTGGCTGTCAGTTTGGCATTTACAAAACCACTAGTTCTGGAGTCTGGACTACTTAGCAAAATGCTATACTGAATGCCATTGTTTTGCATACCTTTCAAAATGAATAGTTCCAGCCATTGAAAGGGTATCATGTGGAAAAATTCACCAATTCTGGAGTCACCTTGGTTTATGTGTTGCATTTTAGCTCTATCATGCATCGTGCAGATCCAGGGAGTTGCTTTGCAATTTTTAGAGCTTATAAATTCCCATTAGATTTTAGCACTCCTAGCGATTCCTCATTCCCATGGAGTTCTTTCTTTACGATTTTCAGCCTAATAGGTGTACACTTTATACAAAGGAAGACTCAATTGCCATAGAGATATTGGTTTATGTTGAGGAAACTGAACCTTGTTTGTTGTAAATGTGCACCAGAGGGATAGGTAATTCCCAAAGGTAGCTTGATCTATTTTTGATAGAACTTAACGTACCCTCAAAGATGCCTAGCTTGCTGAATCTAGTTATTATTAATGATTTTTTTCACTAGATCGAGCAGGAATTAGGTTTTATATTTGTTTTTAGATGTATTAATGCTTTTGTAAGGATGTTTAGGCTTAGAAATTTTGTGGATATTTGGACATTATTTTAGCATGGATTTATATGTTATAGCGTGAGTAAACCATGATTTGTTGAAGAGAATGTTGTCTTGTCCTTACAATTGTTATTAAGTATTGATCCTATTGAAATCCAGTATTGGTTATGGTATCTCATGACCTTCTATGATTGTAGGTATATTGTAATGACCATGATATATTCATTGTTATATGCTACATTGGTTATTCAACTTTTGTGTAACCCAGAGAATTAAGTCCTGAAATCCATCTATGTCCACTGGGGCAGTCACCTAGTTGTATAGTGGAGAGATGGTGGTACCTTAAAAGCACCTCAAAAGTAAATTAAGGTGCAGTTGTATATATTTTTTGCATCCATGGCTGTTGGATTTTCTTCTTCAGGAATGTTTGTGGGTTGAATTCATTTTGAATAAGCACTGAATACTAATGATTGAATTTGGTACAATAGGGAATGTCGTAGCTATGGGGTTTGTGCAACAAAAATGTGCTCTGGTCTGTAGGAGATCTCCAAGGCCTAACAATGGAGGTAGCTATATATTCCTCATCATGAGCTATTTTGTAAGTGCTCATGCCTTTGGGATGGAAACATGGTGAGAACAAGTCTGAAAAAAAACCCACATTTAATAAACGTTTGCATGATTGAAATGGACTTGACATTTTTTGGAAAACACATGATTGAATTTCTATACTTGGAAAGTACTCTTTGAAACAGGAAGACCGATTCTCATCTTTGCTCTCTAGGTTCTTCATTTGGCAGAAATGATGATGTGGTGACAGGAGCATAGTAATTATCTATTCCTCACCATATTACCTGCAGTCTACTACAGGAGCTATTGGAGCTACATGCAACTACAATTAAATGAAATTAAATAGTAAAATGGTAGTAATGCAGTACTATGATCGATGCTCTGTTACACAAAACAAGTCATGCCTCATAATAGATAATCAATTTTATTTTAATAAGAAGATTGTTTTTTATGGTATCGATCATTCCTCATGGCCAGAGTGGAAGAAGAGTGTAGTGGGACTTCCATGATATGCTGAAATTCATTCGCAATTGAAGGAGAAGGCTCCAAGACCCAAGCCCTTGTATCTTGGACCAATTTGATTAGCTGTGATATTATGTGGCCATATCCAACAAACCCATGAGAAAAATGTCAGAATTGTGAATATGTATCCAGGGAGTGTGTAGTATAAAAATCCGGCCACTGCAAATATAGCAAAGAATTGCATTCGTGACAGTCTCTTCCTAGAATGGTCTTTTTCATGAAGAGCCCTGATTGACATTCAAATAAGTACTCGTACCAGAACAAATGAAGCAGAAATCATATGCAAGAATGTTCTAATACCTATGCCTTGCTCAGTAAATTACATGAAAAAATGTAGATCAATCCAAGGTGCATGCATTGCATGGTTTCCTAACCTTTCAAGTTTTGTTGAATCTCAGGTAGCTGTGGTAATTCCCTTCGTTATTAACATGTTTTTTTACAGTTTGAGTGGTGTATATTCTTGTGTCTCGTTGTAAGGAAATTTCTTTGCTTAGATAGCGAAACTAATATTAAAGTTATCAGCCTATATTTACTTAAAACAGTGGAGAATTCCATGTGAACACAATGCAATACCATATTGGAACTTGAAAATATATCAATTTCAACAAGGTTTCCTACTTGATTTGGCCTCTACGTGAGTAGTGTTCTCGTTTATCCCATGGGTGTTTTGATTGCAGAACCGAAAATATAGCTTCAAGAATACTTCATCCTGAATAGAACAGCTTCAAGAATACTTTGAACAGATTGGATTTAGGAAAGGTTATTTTATTCTGAATAGCCTTCTCACTTAAAAAAGTATTAAGTGGGCAAAGGAAACTAGGAAAAAATTTCTTTCTCAAAATAAACTTTGACATGGTTTATAACATGATTGAATGAGACTTCATTTTTAATATTCTTTAGTGGCTAGGATTGGGAAACTTCTTCACTTGAGTAGTTTGAACCCTGTTCTCACATGCATCAACCAGAGTGTATGTTAAGGATAGAATTTTCCAAGCAATACTTCTTCAAATATCTCTTTCCCAATCCACACTTTATGCCCCTTAGCTCCATAATTCCAAAAGGATGCCCCTTAGCTCCATAATTCTATGTCAGTGTAGCAAATGCCTTCGATTATCTTCTAGGGGTGAGTAACTTTTTAGTGACCAGGGAAGATCCAAGATATCCCTAGTACCTGTTGGTGGTGGGAATCTATTTAGTGACCACTTCATAGATGATTCAACTCTCGCTTCAGAACTCAACAAAATTTTGGTTGAGGGTAGCATTTAGTGCCTAGATATTTTCCAACATGTAGTACCTGGACTTTTTTTTCCAAATCCACACAGGAGTGATCACTGATAAGTGAAAAATAGAGACAAAGGAATTTTTTTTAGTCCCTTCCATAGGAAGATGGTCGTCTTGGATTGGTCGATGTTAAACCCCAAGGAGAAATTATGGAAATTAAATGAGTTGGAAGAGCCATGACTGTCGACGCCCCTTAGCAAATTCTCCTCGACCATCATAATCAAACTGCTTCTCATATTTGCGACATATAAGGCATTTGGGATTTATCTAGTATGGTTGGATTCTTTGATATATGACTCTTATTGAAATCCTTGTACAAGACTTATAATGGAACCATGATTATTTAAGGGACTCATTCTTAAGTTAGTGGATGTCAAACCATAACCAGAGAATAAGGATCTTATCTCTATATACTTAATCATGTGTCCCACTATTTCAAAGTTCTTTTAAGAATCTCTAGTCTATCAGGAAGAGTTGACCCTTGGACATTTGATGAACTAGGAGGGCTACTTTTGTAGGAGCATCCCTCAAATGGACTCTAAGACAATTTTGACCATCCTCTCATAGAATAGCATAAGGAAATGAGACATAGATTTGTCTATGCGATAGAAGAGGAGAGAAAATGAGATATAGATTTGTGTGATAGAAGAAGAGAGGAGATAGAGATTTGTGTGAGAGGAAATAAAAGACAAGGCTAAACCATGCATGAAGATTTAGAATGACAATTTTAATTTAAATAAAAAAAGAAGTATTTAAAATGAGGATGACAATTTTTGTCATCCTCTTGAAGCAATGCATAAGGAAAGGAGATAGAGATTCATCTATGTGACATAAGAGGAAATCAAAGACAAGGCAAACTATATGTGAAGATTCAAATGGTAATTTTAATTCAAATAAAGAAAGGAAGTGTATTTAGTGTGATAAATATGGACTTTATTTTGAAAAAAGATGGTTAAAAATTGTGTTTAATAAATTGGAATATTTTTTCCAAAGAAAAAATGTTTCTTAATATTCATTTGGAATAAAAAAAATATATACAAACCACTGATTCTTCCTAAGTAGACAATTACTTTTAAAAAACACTTTTAGAACAAACTGCTTTAGACTTACTTGTCTAAGAAGTTAACCCCAAACTTGAAACTTAAACAAACATCAATTTTGTTTTTCTCCATAAGGGTTGGGGCATTATATCTAAAATCAGAGAAGAGTACCCGAATCGGATAATGTTTACATTCTCGGTTTTTGCATCACCTAAGGTGTCTAACAAATTTGTAAAGCTAATTGCCCTTGGTTGAACTTCTGTGAGCAACACTGCCCATTATCTTTCTTAAGGCCACTGCTATTTTTCTTTGGTGGGGTCAATATACTAGGTAGAAATATAAAGGGGTATAAAAAATGTAAATGTAAAAATGGATACATGCAATATATAGTGAAAATAGGGGTTTTTTTAAATTGGGAAGGCATATTGGGAGGGGGTTAAAAAAAATGATTTTTGTAGGTATTTTCCAATATTTTTTGAAAATAGGGGTATTGTTTCATATGCCATGAAGGAACGTGCTATGGCATAGTTTCACTAAGTGAAGACCCCATGACATATACACATTAACTATAATATCAAAATACATATATGTGTGGCACATATACATATGGCATGTCAAATTTACATGAGTGATACATATCAAATTTAAATGAATGATCTGCATCTCCAATCAAATTAATATGCGATAAATGATCAATAATATAAATCATATGCATACCCACAATACATAAATAAAACAACATCAGCATCTACATGATGTGAAAACCCATAATATATACGAAGGACAATACCAAAATAGATTTGTATGTCAAATATAAATTTAAAATATCAATCTCAGCTATAATTAAATATATGCATGTCAACAATTGATACAAGCTAGGTCCATTAGCAGAGCTAGAGGAATCGGTACCTCCACTACTAGAGCCATAGCCATAAATTCCTCTACAAATCTTAATGTCAAATGTAAGATCTGGTATATCTCTCCACCATAATATATATCACTCAAAGAAACCATAAGGTTTATAGAATTGAATAGGGATAATAATAACTATTTAGTAAGTTCTTACAAGAAAAGAAATTAAAAAAAAAATCCAATTATCACATAAAAGAAGAAAAGGAATTCAATTATCCCAGCCATTTACACCTAGATTTTTCTCCTCTAGGAGAGGAGAAGACTAAAGAAAATTACTTTGGTTTGCTACCTTCCCACGAACATTGAGTTAACTCCCATCATATCGATCGACGAATCATAATGCTAGGTAATTGTAATGTGTTTATAGGGCCTTCTCTTAAGTTTTGTAGTTGTTCGAGGTTGGGTATAGCAGTTGGGTTCGGTAGACCCCATCAGTCATTCATAAAATCATGTTTATAATGTGACAATGGATCACAAATTCAGTATTCTCTAGTGACATTCGAATCTTATATATACAATGGTTAATTAAAATTACAAAGTGTTTGGGCCATTTTACGCTCTATGTCCTCTTGGCCTTCCACACGTACCACCAAGGGTACAAGTAGCTGACTTTTATAAAATCTAGTGTTAAGCAGAAACAACCAAGATTCATTCCCATACATATCACTAAAGCTAAATTGCTTTGTACAGTGGCTCATTTTTATAAAGCTGCAAATTAAAAACAAACAATGAAAATTCATTCGGGCAATCAAGATGTTTTGCTGGACCATTTTTAAACTGTTAAAAGATTTCCTAGGAGGGATTGAATATATTTCTTAAGTGATTCGGCAAAAACCTTTTCATATTTATACAAATTGAAAAACAAATTAACAACTTCATTGAACATAAGCAACCAAGTTTCCAATTCAAATGAACTAGACCAACATTAAACCTAGAAATGAATGTTGGCATAGTAAAAGACACAGCAATGTTTCCATTCGAAAACTCCAAAAATAATTAAAGACACTTCCTCTCTTTTATTCCTTCTGCTGCCAATTTATCTGGAAGTTTTCCAGTAGTTACATCCATTGTTTTGCGTTGTATATATTAAACAAAACCAGGAGAGTGCAATAACTCTTCTCTCTTTCCTGTAATACAAATCGCCATTTACCAAGGCTTCTTCTACATTATTTCTATATAGAAATCTCATGTTGTGTTGAGCTTGTACCCCAACGAGCATCTCTTCAGCATCTCTTCCTCAATTTTGAATTTGAATAGAAGAATGCAACCTTACGGCTCCAATATTTAGATAACCCTAACAATCGGAATACTTTGAACATGTCTAATATCATACGAATAACACGGATGCTGCACTACGGGACATCGCATGAATTGGGCTTTATTGTCCTTTGAAAGAGAGAAACAAAGCTGCCTGGGCTTGCATTAGGGGCGCTACCTCTTATGTCATTCACACAAACATCATAGAAGAAATAGACATACATAATAATACAAAATCGCATGGAGTTGTGTTAGTTGTTTTGTAATCAAGGAAAACAAACTATAGCTTGGGCCAACTATTCTGAAAAGAGTTCAGAATCGCTAGGGAAATGAGTCCACCCTTGAAATGAATAATACATCAGCAATTGAGAGAAATCCCTTGGTCTACTCGCATTGCATGCACAGCAAATATATTTTCCCCAACTGTGGATTGTAGTTGGGTTTGTAGCTCTTACTTGTAAATTTGAGTTTGATCAGAAGACAGTCTCTTGGCCATAATCGGCTCCATTGGCAGTTTCTCACAATTTCAGATCTCAACCATATATCCATCGGGGACATGAATAAATAGCTGATCCATGTAGATTCCTACTTCCTCAATGATTCGTTTTACATATTTGATGTTCATTTCCTTCAACGTTCTCTCCACACCCTGCACATCTTCGCAGTGGAATTCCAAATCCAACATAAGGAAAGGGTTAGGTTAGCATAATATTTTAACTAATACAATTTGGCAATGAGTACAGGGCTGAATCTGGAGAGATCTAGTAATATACCTGAAAGGAGATGTGATTATCGTTTGGATATATTTCAGTTTTCTTGGGTAGACTCTCTGAGTCCTGGGATTGCAGAAGATGGGCGGCCGATTCCGTAATTAAACATACTTCAAAATGAACAGAAACAGATAAGTTGAAGATGCTCCCAAAGCATTGTATGCATAATTAGTTCTGATAGCGGTAGAAGATGTAGTTACCAGGCTCCATCAAATCCAAACGATTAGGGTCTTTTAACGAGAACAAAACCAAGGACGTCTTGGTAAAATTTGGTGGAATCCTCGATGGATGTGCAGATGAGAGAAATATGGCTCAACGAACTCAGAGGCAGCGGTCTTACTCCTGTAGTGGATCCAATGTCGCTAGTGGAGCTCTTCAGTACCATTTTTCCAGTGTCTGTACACACTGTAGTTAATTCTCTAAGTTTTGTTTCTGTTCCTTCCCAGGCAAGCAGAAAGGGATTGTGGTGGTAAAAATTCCCAACTATAAATGTGAAAATGACAGGGAACAAAGAGTGTGATAGAGTTTTAGAGTAAAACTATGGTGTAATCCAGAGGGTGATCCAGAGGTTAACTGGGAAAAGCTAAATTGGAGTAAAGTGCAATAGGTCTAAGGCAATGGGAAATGGGATAAACTAAAAAGAACAAAGAGAAGATTTGGAAATAGATGAAGTGAGCATCCAAAAAAACCTATATATATACAAAAACAAATGTTATTCTTAACCATCGAGTCAGCCTACCACGGAGTTGTTAAGTGAACACGTGCTCTATGCTGCTAACTTGGGTGTCAAATTTTTGGGCTTTTAGGCTTTGATTAGTTAAGGGATTTTTAATTAATTAAAATGCACATGGATTTTCAAAAAATATAGGTATATATATGATTATGAACTCAATCTTTGCAATAGCTTGGCAATTAGAGTTCTGACTCGTTATATATATACATTTTGAATATTTGTGATAGCTTGGTAATTAAGGTGAGTTAGTAGTGATATGGTGTGAGGCTTTAAGATTGTAGTTATTAAATTTCATTAAATTGGTTTTTCTAAGAGTTATCTTTTAAAACAGAATTAAAAAACATATATTATGTAATTTTTTTGTTTTAATTGTTTTAAGGAAAATAGTTGATAAATTTATTGAGAAAATAAGTTTTATAGTATTTTTTTAAAAAGGTTTGAAGTGTATAACTAATATCAAAGTGGATAGGGTCCCACAAGTCAAATACAAACACACATTTATAATCTTTATGATGTAATTTTACATATTTGTCTAAGTTTTTATCGAATTTGGTAACATGTTTAAAACAATCTCAATCTTAATGAATGAGGAGGTTCATATAAGGTTTTCATGATATTTTTGTTTTTATTAATTAATAGTACTAATAAATATGTGTTGGTTGTGTTTATTGATAATCAATATATGGACACCTTAATAATAAACAATGAAATGCTAATATCAATAATACTAAGAAAGTGTCAAGGACAACAATGAAATGCTAATATCAATAATGCTAAGAAAGGTGTCATGGACAATCAATCAACTAATTCAAATAGAAATTCAATATAATTAAGCACATACTACCTCATTTTCAATTTCCATGGCAATAGGTCTAGCACCATATGTAAGGTTGGATTCTTAATTTACATGTAGTTAACATGGAGTGTCAATCTAAGATTCAATGCTAAAGGATGATAATCAGCATGAAAGTGTTTCTTCAAGGTAAATTGAAGGATAATCAAGATCCAAGGTTAAACAATGAAAATTATCTATTTTATTGCTTATAGGGATTGTGAAGTTTAACTATTTTTTCCTTAGCTCTAATAAGTTTCGCTGTTTCAAAATTAATGAAAATATTAGTAAAAAAATTTATAATGAATTTAAGAAAAAACTGATTTAAAAATATCGATCATTAATTGAATCATTTGATAATTTTGTAAGCATGTATAACCATCATATTCGATCGTCTTGAACAACAAAGAATTAGCCTTGAAAAATTGTTAAACCTTATATTATGACATTCATTGATTAACGAAAAAAATGGCATTACATTATTACAAATAAAGTTAAACACTATGTGGCATCTCCAACTTAAATAAGAGTTTCATTTCAGCATTTGAAATTTAATTTCAAAAAGATAAATAGTGATTTTAATCATTAACATATACACATCAACTATAATATCAAAATACATATATGTGTGGCACATATACATATGGCATGTCAAATTTACATGAGTGATACATCTCAAATTTAAATAAATGATGTGCATTTCCAATCCAATTTAATATGCGATAAATGATCAATAATATAAATCATATGCATCCACACAATACATAAATAAAACAGCATCAGCATCGACATGATGTGAAAACCAGTAATATATACGAAGGACAATACCAAAATAGATCTGTATGTCAAATATAAATTTAAAATATCAATCTTGGTTATAATCAAATATATGCATGTCAATAATTGATACAAGCTAGGTCCATTAGCAGAGCTAGAGGAATGGTACCTCCACCACTAGAGACATAGCCATAAATTCCTCTGCAAATCTTAATGTCAAATGTAGAATTTGGTATATCTCTCCACCATAATATATATCACTCAAAGAAACCATAAGGTTTATAGAATTGAATAGGGAGAATAATAACTATTTAATAAGTTCTTACAAGAAAAGAAATTCAAAAAAAAATTCAATTATCACATAAAATATCAATCTTGGTTATAATTAAATATATGTATGTCAACAATTCATACAAGCTAGGTCCATTAGCAGAGCTAGAGGAATCGGTACCTCCACCAGCCATAGCCATGAATTCCTGTGCAAATCTTAATGTCAAATGTAGAATCTGGTATATCTGTCCACCATAATATATATCACTCAAAGCAACCATCAGGTTTATAGAATTGAATAGGGAGAATAATAACTATTTATTAAGTTGTTAAAAAAAGAAATTCAAAAAAAATTCAATTATCACATAAAAGAAGAAAAGGAATTCAATTATCGCAACCATGTACACCTAGATTTGTTTCCTGTAGGAGAGGAGAAGACTAAAGAAAATTACTTTGGTTTGCTACCTTCCCACGATCATTGAGTTAATTCCCATCATCTCGATGGGAGAATCATAATTCTAGGGAATTGTAACGTGCTTATAGGGCCTTCTCTCAAGCTTTGTAGTTGTTCCAGGATCGGTGAAGCGGTTAGGTTCAGTAAAGCCATCAGTCGTTTATAAAATCATGTTTATAATGTGACAATGGATCACAATTTCAGTAGTCTGTAGTGCGTTTCGAATCTTCTATATACAATGGTTAATTAAAATTATGTGTTTGGGCCATTTTATCCTCTATGTCCTCTTGGCCTTCCACACATACCACCAAAGCTACAAGTAGCTAATTTTTATAAAAGCTCGGGTTAAGCAGAAACAACCCAGATTCATTCCCATACAGATCATTAAAGCTAAAATACTTTGTACAGTGGCTCATTTTTATAAAGCTTCAAATTAAAAACAAACAATGAAAATTCATTTGGGCGATCAAGATGTTTTGCTGTACCATTTTTAAACAGTTAAAAGTTTTCCTGGGAGATCTTGAATATATTTCTTAAGTGATTCAGCAAATACATTTTGATATTTGATACAAATTGCAAAAAAATTAACAACTGCGTGGAACATAAGCAACCAAGTTTCAAATTCAAATGAACTAGACCAACATTATAGCTAGAAATGAATGTTGGCATAGTAAAAGACACAGCAATTTTTCCATCTAAAAAAAATTAAAAGACACTTCCTCTCTTTTATTCCTTCTGCTGCCAATTTATCTGGAAGTTTTCCAATAGTTACATCCATTGTTTTGCGTTGTATATAATAAACAAAACTAGGAGAGTGCGATAACTATTCTCCCTCTCCTGTAATACAAATCGCCATTTACCAAGGCTTCATCTACATTATTTCTATATAGCAATGTCATGTTGTGTTGAGCTTGTACCCCAACGAGCATCTCTTTAGCATCTCTTCCTCAATTTTGAATTTGAATAGAAGAATGCAACCTTACGTCTCCAATATTTAGATAACCCTAACAATCGAAATACTTTGAACATGTCTAATATCATATGAATAACACAGATGCTGCACTAAGGGACATCGCATGAATTGGGCTTTATTGTCCTTTGAAAGAGGGCAACAAAGCTGCTTGAGCTTGCATTAGCGGCGCTACCTCTTATGTCATTCACAAAAACCTCATAGAAGAAATAGACATACATAAAAACACAAAATCGCATGGATTTGTGTTAGTTGTTTTGTAATCAAGGAAAACAAACTATAGGTTGGTCCAACTATTCTGAAAAGAGTTCAGAATCGCTAGGGAAACGAGTCCCCCCTTGAAATGAATAATACATCAGTAATTGAGAGAAATCCCTTGTTCTGCTAGCATTGCATGCGCAGCAAATATCTTTTCCCCAACTGTCGATTGTAGTAATCGGATCCATTGGCGGTTTCTCACAATTGCAGATCTCAACCATATATCCGTCGGGGACATGAATATATAGCTGATCCGTGTAGATTCCTGTTTTCTGAACGATTCGTTTTACACATTTGATATTCATTTCCTTCAACATTCTCTCCGCGCCCTGCACATCTTCACACTGCAATTCCAAATCCAACATAAGGAAAGGGTCAGGTTAGCATAATATTTTAACTACTACAATTTGGCAATGAGTACAGGGCTGAATCTGGACAGATCTAGTAATTATACCTGAAAGGAGATGTGATTATCTTTTGGATATATTTCAGTTTTCTTGAGTAGACTATCTGAGTCCTGGGATTGCAGAAGATGGATGCCAATTCCGTAACTAAACATACTACAAAATTAACAGAAACCGATAAGTTGAAGATGCTCCCAAAGCATTGTATGCATAATTAAATCTCATAGCAGTAGAAGATGTAGTTACCAGGCTTCATCAAATCCCAAGGATTTGGGTCTTTTAACCAGAACAAAACCAAGGACGTCTTGGTAAAATTTGGTGGAATCCTCGATGGATGTGCAGATGAGAGAAATATGGCTCAACGAACTCAGAGAAAGCGGTCTTGCTCCTGTAGTGGATCCAATGTCGCTAATGGAGCTCTTCAGTACCATTTTTTCTATGTCTGTATACACTGTAGTTAATTCTCTAAGTTTTGTTTATGTTCCTTCCTGGGCAAGCGAAAAGGGATTGTGGTGGTCAAAATTCCCAACTATAAATGTGAAAATGACAGGAAACAAAGAGGGTGATAGAGTTTTGGAGTAAAACTATGTTGTAATCCCAAAGGTGATACACAGGGCAATTGGGAAAAGCTAAATTGGAGTAAAGCGCGAGAGGTGTAAGGCAATGGGAAATGGGATAAACTGAAAGAACAAAGAGAAGATTTGGAAATAGATGAAGTGAGCGTCCAAAAGAACCTATAAATATACAAAACAAATGTTATTTGTCTGGAAGCAGTGAATGATGTGTAAACCAATGAACTCTGCATGCATGTTTTTAAGGACTGAGTCAGCCTACCGCCAAGTTGTTAACTGAACACGTGCTCTATGCTACTAACTTGGGTGTCAAATATTTGGGCTTTGATTAGTTACAGGATTTTGAATTAATTAAAATGCACATTGATTTTCAAAAAAATATAGATATATATATACGATTATGAACTGAATCTTTGCAATAGCTTGGCAATTAGAGTTTTGACTGGTTATATATATACATTTTGAATATTTGTGATAGCTTCGTAATTAGGAATAGTTAGTGATGATATGGTGTGAGGCTTTAAGATTGTAGTTATTAAATTTTATTAAATTGGTTTTTCTAAGAGTTATCTTTTAAAACATGATTAAAAAACATATATTATGTGAATTTTTTTTGTTTTAATGGTTTTAATGAAAATAGTTGATAAATTTATTGAGAAAATTAATTTTTTAGTATTTTTAAAAAAGGTTTGAAGTGTATAACTAATTTCAAAGTGGATAAGGTGCTACAAGTCAAATACACACACATTTATAATCTTTATGATGTAATTTTACATATTTGTCAAATTTTTTATTGAATTTAGTAACATGTTTAAAACAATCTTAATCTTAATGAATGAGGAGGTTCATATAAAGTTTCCATGATATTTTTGTTTCTATTAATTAATACTACTAATAAATATGTGTTGGTTGTGTTTATTGATAATCAATATATGGACAACTTAACAATAAACAATGAAATGCTAATATCAATAATACTAAGAAAAGTGTCATGGACAACAATGAAATGCTAATATCAAAAAGTGCCATGGACGGTCAATCAACTAATTCAACTAGTAATACAATAGAATTAAGCACATACTACCGCATTTTCAATTTCAATGGCAATAGGTCCAGCACCATATGTAAGGTTGGATTCTTAATTTACATGTAGTTAACATGGAGTGCCAATCTAAGATTCAATGCTAAAGGATGATAATCAGCATGAAAGTGTTTCTTTAAGGTAAAGTGAACGATAATGGAGATCCAAGGTTAAACAATGAAAATTATCTATTTTATTGCTTGTAGGGATTGTGAAGTTAACAATTTGTTCCTGAGCTTGATAAGTTTAGTTGTATCAAAATTAATGAAAATATTAGTAAAAAAAATTATAATGAATTTAAGAAAAAAATAATTAAAAAATATCAATCATTAATTGAATCATTTGATAATTTTGTAAGCATGTATAACCACCATATTGGATCGTCTTGAACAACAAAGAATTAGCCTTGAAAAATGGTTAAAAGTTATATAATGACACTAGTTGATTAACTAAAAAAACTGGCATTACATTATTACAAATAAGGTTAAAAGTTATATAATGACATTTGTTGATTAACCAAAAAAAATGGCATTACATTATTACAAATAAAGTTAAACACTATGTGGCATATCCAATTTAAATAAAGGTTTCATTTCAACATCTGAAATTTAATTTCAAGAAGATCAATAGTGATTTTAATCATTAACATATACACATTAACTATAATATCAAAATACATATAAAAATCATATGCATACACACAATACATAAATAAAACAACATCAACATCGACATGATGTGAGAACCCATAATCTATACGAAGGACAATACCAAAATAGATCTGTATGTCAAATATAAATTTAAAATATTAATCTAGGCTATAATTGAATATATGCATGTCAACAATTGATACAAGCTAGGTCCATTAGCAAAGCTAGAGGAATCGGTACCTCCACAACTAAAGCCATAGCCATCAATTCCTCTGCAAATCTTAATGTCGAATGTAGGATCTGGTATATCTCTCCACCATAATATATCACTCAAAGCAACCATAAGGTTTATAAAATTGAATATGGAGAATAATAACTATTTAGTAAGTTGTTAAAAAAAGGAATTTCAAAAAAAAATCAATTATCTCATAAAAGAAGAAAAAGAATTCAATTATCCCAACCATTTACACCTAGATTTGTCTCCTGTAGGGGCGGAGAAGACTAAAGAAAATGACTTTGGTTTGCTACCTTCCCACGAACATTGAGTTAATTCCCATCATCTCGATCAGCTAATCATAATGCTAGGTAATTGTAACGTGTTTATAGGGCCTTCTCTTAAGTTTTGTAGTTGTTCAAGGCTCGGTGGAGCAGTTGGGTTCGGTAGACCCATGAGTCATTTATAACATCATGTTTATAATGTGACAATGGGTCACAAATTCACAAATTAAGTACTCTCTAGTGCCTTTAGAATCTTCTATATACAATGGTTAATGAAATTACAAAGTGTTTGGGCCATTTTACCCTCTATGTCCTCTTGGCCTTCAACACATACCACCAAAGCTACAAGTAGCTGATTTTTATAAAAGTTTGACTTAAGCAAAAACAACCAAGATTCATTCCCATACATATCATTAAAGCTAAAATACTTTGTACAGTGGCTCATTTTTATAAATCTTCAAATTAAAACCAAACAATGAAAATTCATTGGGGCGATCAACATGTTTTGCTGGACCATTTTTAAACAGTTAAAAGATTTCCTAGGAGGGCTTGAATATATTTCTTAAGTGATTTGGCAAAAACATTTTGATATTTGATACAAATTGAAAAACAAATTAACAACTGCGTTGAACATAAGCAACCAAGTTTCAAATTCAAATGAACTAGACCAACATTAAACCTAGAAATGAATGTTGGCATAGTAAAAGACACAGCAATGTTTCCATTCAAAAACACTTGAAATAATGGAGAATTTATGAATCTGTTAGTTGAACGGTAGTTCACTTAACGCAGACCATATTTCTGTGGTGGTTGTTGAAACTATTTTGTGTATAATTTCTGTTATATAAACGGATCAAGTGTTACTCTCCGTATGAGTTCTGTTTTCCTAAATGTGCTCTATTTTAACTTGCTGCTCTGTTTTCTGTCTTGCTTTGTTTTAACTTGGTATCAGAGCTGAGGTTGGAGGAACACACCCAACTGCTAGTGTGTGGAGAAAAAGCAGACTCTGGAAATCATGGGATCCAGATCGCAAGTTTATATGAAGGCAGAGAGACGTGAACTGAGCACTTCAAAGGAGCTGATCCGTGAATATTGAAGGAGTTGTGAGCTGCGATTTCATCAGCAGTGGACAAGCATAGATCGCCGGTGGTAAAGACTCGCAGATCGCCGGTGGGAGAGCCATTGTGAGAAATTTTATTCTTGAATTGAGAACAGTAACCTATGAAGATACATTTAATGGATTTGACATCCAGTTTCTTCCTATTTTCCTTTGGAATATGTGCAAAAGCTGTACACCCAAAAACTTTCAAATTTTGTACTATTGGTTTGGAACCATACAAAGCTTTAAAAGGAGTAATATTATGAAGACTTCTAGTTGGACTTCTATTCTTTAGGTAAACAGCAGTATTTATGGCTTCACCCCAAAAGGTATTTGAGATATTCTTACCTTTCATCATACTATGTGCACACTCTACTAGGGTTCTATTTTTCCTTTCAGCAACTCCATTTTGTTGTGGAGTGCTGGGTACTGTAAACTGCTTTACTATTCCATTATCTTTGCAATATTTGTTGAAGTCCCCTGATTTATACTTTCCCCCTTGATCTGAACGAAGGATTTTAATGGATTTTTCTGTTTGTTTTTCAACCATGTTTCGGAACTCCTTAAAGTACTCAAAAACATCACTCTTTCTTCTAAAAAAGTAAACCCATGTGTATCTTGCGCAATCATCAATAAATAGCATAAAATAAAATGCACCTCCTAAGGATCTAGTCTGCATAGGCCCACAAACATCAATATGCACAAGATCTAACACATCTCTTTTTTTCCTATCAGGATTAGAAGGAAATTCATTTATGTGCATCTTTCCTAATGCACATCCTTCACAAGCAATGTTCAAATTTTTTAACATGGGAAGTCCTTCAACCATATTATGCTTCAATAATAACAATAAATCTTGCTGATTGATGTGGCCATACCTTTGATGCCAAAGACTCTCTGTTGGCATGATTGCATAAGTTAATGCGTAATGCTCTTTACTAGTAACATCAAGCTTGTATAGGCCTCCTACTCTGACTCCCTTTGCAAGAGTTTTGTATTGGTCTAGTAAGTCCTTCACTATGCAGTAGTTTTTGAAGAATTCAACCTTCAAATTCTGATCTGTAATAGTAGACACAGATATCAGATTTTTCTTTATCCTTCGCACATACACCACATTGCGAATGTGACGAACACTACCATTTGGCAATGTCACTGGAATATCTCCGTATCCCTTGATCTGATAAGCACGGTCATCACCAAGATATATACTAGCACCATTCTGTGTTTCTTTATAGTTAGTATACCACTTCTTATTACAAGTCATATGCACTGATGCTTCAGAGTCAACAAACCAAGCATCAATATCATCAATTTCAGCAGATAAAGCAGCATTAGACACAAACAGTCTAAGATCCCTTGAGTCAAAGTTTGGCATTTCAGAAATCTCATCAGCAATTTCATCTCTAGCCATAAATAGTTTTAGATCATGTGGTGAAGAGTCTTCAGCAAAATGACTTGAATATTTTCTAGGTTGTCTATTCCTAGCCTCATCATTCTTTTTCTTATAACAGTCTTTAATAAGATGTCCAGGTCGACCAGAATAAAAACAACTTTTTGACTCATTCCTGTTAGATGGCATACCTTGATTCAGTCTTTGAGGAGCTCTACTCTGTGATGACCTACCTCCTCTGCCTCTTTCTCCTGATCTCCCTCTCGGAGATCTCTTATTTGACCACAATGCCAACCTGAATATTGAGGCTTAAAGTTCCCACACCTCTCTTCTTCTTGTAGAAAAATACCTGTCATCTCTTCAAAAGTAGGAGGTTTCTGCCTTGCTGTGAGACCTATTATAAACATATGGTATTCCTCTATCATACCATTCAATGTAATTGTTACGAGGTCAGTGCTGGAGACCTTTTCTCTTATGTCTCCTAGCTTATCTTTCACTTCTTTGAGACAACCCAAGAAATAAATAACAGACTCATTTGCATCCACCTTAATTCCTAGCAAATTAGTTTTTAAGAAAAGCAGACGGTTTGTATTGCTAATTTCATACAGATCTTTAAGTGCTGTTCATGTTTCAGCAGAAGTTTTAGCTTCTCTGATATGTGGAATAATACTATCTTTAACAGACATTCATAATAGTACCTTGGATTTGTTCTCACGCTTATCCCAGTCTTGGATTTATGCTGGTGTTCCACCCGCAGCTGCTACAGGTTTCGCTTCATCTCCATTGGTGATTGTCCAGACACCATAGCCTTCCATCAAGGTCTGCATTTTGAATTTCCAGTTTATGAAATTCGAGCCATCCAATTTGTTGGCCTCATTGAGATAGGTCTCTACCAATGGATTTGACATCTCAGCAACTCCTTCTTTTCCAGCAGACAAGAGTTGCAGGCAATGATTTTACCCCAAAGCATATAAATTTTTTGATCCTTCTACTCACAAGGTATTTGCAAGTAGAGATGTACTCTTCCATGAACAGGAAACATAAATTTCAGAGAACAGCAACCAAAGCCATGAGGAATGGCATAAAATTCTTGATGAAGGGGTTACACAAGAACAACAAATTGTATTACAGTAGCCAAACACACAGGAACATCAGCAACAGCAAGAGGGATTCAGTGATACAAAGAGTCCAAGCTCAACTAGTGATGAATACACAAGTTCACACAGTGAAGAGAAGATAAGATACAACTAAGAAGATCTTCAAGACAGGTTCGAGCTCCTGAAAGGTACAAAGACTATGCCCTTATGAGTAGCATTTCGAATGTACATGAACCCATTAGTTTTGATGAAGCCAATGTACATGATGAATGGAGAAATGCAATGGAGGAAGAATATGAATCAATAATGAAAAACAATACCTGGGAATTGACTGAATTGCCTAAACATACAAAGCCAATAGGATGCAAATGGATATACAAACCCAAGTTTAAATCAGATGGTAGAATAGACAAATATAAGGCTAGATTGGTGGCAAAGGGATACTCACAAACAGAAGGTATTGACTATGCTAAAACATTTGCACCTGTAGCTAAATTGAATACTATCAGATTATTAATTGCCTTAGCTACAAAGTATAATTGGAAGTTAAACCAATTAGATGTTAAATCTGCCTTCTTGAATGGTGAGTTAAAAGAGGAGGTCTGCCTTACTCAACCTGAAGGGTTTGTGGAAAAAGGGAAAGAACACTTAGTGTTTAAGTTAAAGAAAGCATTGTATGGACTAAAATATGCACCTAGGTCATGGTATGAGAAGATAGACTCTTTCTTTCTTCAACAGGGATTTATGAGGAGCAAGAGTGATCCAAATCTATATATCAAATGTGATGAGCAGGGGTATATAGTATTGATTTCTGTATATGTTGATGACTTAATAATCACAGGAAATGCAGAGAATCTGATTGATGAAATCAAGGAGAAGCTGTCACAAGTTTTTGATATGAAAGATATGGGTGAGCTTCATTACTGTCTAGGTCTTGAAGTTTGGAGGAATGTAGGTCAAACATTTGTTTGTCAAAGTAAGTATGTGAGAGATGTACTTCAGAGATTTAAAATGGATCAGTGTAAATCTTCTACTGTTCCCATGCAGCAGAATGTGAAACTCTCTTGTGATGATGGTTCAAAGGAGGTGAATGCTACAATGTACAGACAGATGGTGGGTAGTTTGAATTATCTCACCACAACTAGACCTGACATTGCATATTCTGTTAGTGTGCTAAGTCAGTTTATGGCAAAACCTCAAGAAATCCATTGGAATGCATCAAAGACGGTACTCAGGTATCTAAAAGGAACACTTGAATTTGGTATTAAATATACTGATGCTTCTGTTGTTGAGTTGACAGGTTATTCAGATTTTGATTGGGCTGGGAATCCGAATGATCAAAGTTCAACCACTGGATATGCATTTAGCATAGGATCCATAATTGTTTCATGGATTAGTAAAAAGAATCCTACTATATGTCTGTCCTCTACTGAAGCAGAATACAAGGCCCTATGTGCAGCGACATGTGAAGCTGTTTGGCTGAGAAGACTTCTTCAAGATGTCGAAAAAGAACAAAAGGAACCTACAGTAATCAAATGTGATAACCAAAGTACAATCAAGTTGGAAAATAATTCGATCTTTCATGCAAAGACAAAGCATGTTGATGCTCAGTATCATTTTGTTAGAGAGAAGCTACAATCCAATGAAATAGATCTCATATATTGTAATACTTGTGAAAATACTGTTGACATTTTCACCAAGCCTCTCGGAAAGATCAAATTTGAATTGTTTAGGGAAAGTTAGGTGTAGCTATTAATCCATTCTCCATTAAGGGGAAGACTTGAAATAATGGAGAATTTATGACTCTGTTAGTTGAACGGTAGTTCACTTAATGCAGATCCTATTTCTGCGGTGGTTGTTGAAATTGTTTTGTGTATGATTTATGTTATATAAACGGATCGAGTGTTACTCTCCGTATCAGTTCCATTTTCCTAAATGTGCTATGTTTTAACTTGCTGCTCTGTTTTAACTAAAACTCCAAAAAAATTAAAAGACACTTTCTCTCTTTTATTCCTTCTGCTACCAATTTATCTGGAAGTTTTCCAATAGTTACATCAATTGTTTTGGGTTATATATAATAAACAAAACCAGGGGAGAGGGATAAGTATTCTCTCTTTTGTGTAATACAAATCGCCATTTACCAAGGCTTCTTCTATGTTATTTCTGTATAGCAATCTCATGTTGTGTTGAGCTTGTACCCCAATGAGCATCTCTTCAGCGTCTCTTCCTCAATTTTGAATTTGAATAGAAGAATGCAACCTTAAGGCTCCAATATTTAGATAACCCTAACAACCGGAATACTTTGAACATGTCTAATATGATACGAATAACAGGGATGCTGCACTATGGGACATCACATGAATTGGGCTTTATTGTCCTTTGCCTGAGCTTGCATTAGCGGTGCTACCTCTTATGTCATTCACACAAACCTCATAGAAGAAATAGACATACAGAATAATACAAAATCGGATGGAGTTGTGTTAGTTGTTTTGTAATCAAGGAAAACAAACTATAGGTTGGTCCAAATATTCTAAAAAGAGTTCAAAATCGCTAGGGAAATGAGTCCACCTTTGAAATGAATAATACATCAACAATTCAGAGAAATCCCTTGTTTTGCTGGCATTGCATGCGCATCAAATATCTTTTCCGCAACTGTGGATTGTAGTTGGTTTGTAGCTCTTACTTTTGAATTTGAGTTTGATCAGAAGACAATCTCCTGGCCATAATCGGCTTCATTGGCAGTTTCTCACAATTGCAGATCTCAACCATATATCAGTTGGGAACATGAATAAATAGCTGATCCATGTAGATTCCTGCTTCCTCAACGATTTGTTTTACATATGTGATGTTCATTTGCTTCAACTTTCTATCCGCGGCCTGCACATATTCCCACTGCAATTCCAAATCCAACATAAGGAAAGGGTGAGGTTAGCATAATATTTTAACTACTACAATTTGGCAATGAGTACAAGGCTGAATCTGGAGAGATCTAGTAATATACCTGAAAGGAGATGTGATTATCATTTGGATATATTTCAGTTTTGTTGTGTAGACTGTCTGAGTCTTGGGATTGCAGAAGATGGATGCCGATTCCGTAATCAAACATACTGCAAAATTAACAGAAACCAATAATTTGAAGATGCTCCCAAAGCATTGTATGCATAATTAACTCTCATAGCAGTAGAAGATGTAGTTAGCAGGCTCCATCAAATCCAAAGTACGCGGGTCTTTCAACCAGAACAAAACCAAGGACGTCTTGGTAAAATTTGGTGGATTCCTCGATGGATGTGCAGATGAGAGAAATATGGCTCAACGAACTCAAAGGCAGTGGTCTTACTCCTGTAGTGGATCCAATGTCGCTAATGGAGCTCTTCAGTACCATTTTTCCTATGTGTGTCTGTACACACTGTAGTTAATTCTCTAAGTTTTGTTTCTGTTCATTCCAAGGCAAGCAAAAAGGGATTGTGGTGGTCAAAATTCCCAAATGTAAATGTGAAAATGACATGGAACAAAGAGGGTGATAGAGTTTTGGAGTAAAACTATGGTGTAATCCTCATGGTGATCCACAGGTCAACTGGGAAAAGCTAAATTGGATTAAAGTGCGAGAGGTCTAAGACAATGGGAAATGGGATAAACTGAAAGAACAAAGAGAAGATTTGGAAATAGATTCAAAGTGAGCATCCAAAAAAACCTATATATATATACAAAGCAAATGTTATCTCTCTGGAAGTCCAGCAGTGAATGATGCGTAAACCAATGAACTTTGCAGGCGCGTTCTTAACGACAGAGTCAGCCTACCACTGAGTTGTTAAGTGAACACGTGCTCTATGCTGCTAATTTGGGTGTCAAATATTTGGGCTTTGATTAGTTACANATAAATTAGTTTTTCTAAGAGTTATTTTTTATAACAAAATTAAAAAACATATAATATGGGAATTTTTTTGTTTTAATTGTTTTAATGTATTATTGAGAAAAATAGTTTTATAGTATTTTAAAAAAAAGGTTTGAAGTGTATAACTAATATGAAAGTGGATAAGGTGCCAAAAGTCAAACACACACATTTATAATCTTTATGATGTAACTTCACATATTTGTCAAATTTTTTATCGAATTTGGTAACATGTTTAAAACAATCTCAATCTTAATGAATGAAGAGTTTCATATAAGGTTTTCATGATATTTTTGTTTTTATTAATTTATAGTACTAATAAATATGTGTTGGTTGTGTTTATTGGTAATCAATATATGGACACCGTACTAAAAACAATGAAATGCTAATATCAATAATACTAAGAAAAGTGTCATGGACCATTAATCAACTAATTGAAATAGTAATTCAATATAATTAAGCACATACTACCTCATTTTCAATTTCCATGGCAATAGGTCCAACGCCATATGTAAGGTTGGATTCTTACTTTACATGTAGTTTACATGGAGTGTCATTACTAAAGGATTATAATCAGCATGGAAGTGTTTCTTTAAGGTAAATTGAACGATAGTGGAGTTCCAATGTTAAACAATGAAAACTATCTATTTTATTACTTGTAGGTATTGTGAAGTTTAACTACTTTTTCCTTAGCTCTAATAAGTTTAGCTGTATATAAATTAATGAAAATATTAGTAAAAACATTTATAATGAATTTAAGAAAAAAATGATTTAAAAATATCATTCATTAATTGAATCATTTGATAATTTTATAACCATGTATAACCACCATATTGGATAGTCTTGAATAACAAAGAATTAGCCTTTAAAAATTGTTAAACCTTATATAATGGCATTCATTAATTAAAGAAAAAAATGGCATTACATTATTACAAATAATGTTAGACACTATGTGGCATCTCCAATTTAAATAAGGGTTTCATTTCAACATTTGAAATTTAATTTCGAAAAGACCAATAGTAATTTTAATCATTAACATATACACATTAACTATAATATCAAAATACATATATGTGTGGCACATATACATATGGCATGTCAAATTTACATGAGTGATACATCTCAAATTTAAATGAATGATTTGCACCTCCAATCCAACTTAATATGCAATAAATGATCAATAATATAAATCATATGTATACACACAATACATAATTAAAACAATATCAGCATCTACATGATGTGAAAACCCATAATATATAAGAAGGACAATACCAAAATAGATCTGTATGTCAAATATAAATTTTAAAATATCAATCTCCGCTGTAATTAAATATATGCATGTCCACAATTGATACAAGCTAGGTCCATTGGTAGAGCTAGAGAAATAGGTACCTCCACCACTAGAACCATAGCCATCAATTCCTCTGCAAATCTTAATGTCAAATGTAGGATCTGGTATATCTCTCCACCATAATATATATCGCTCATAATATATATGGCTCAAAGCAACCATAGGGTTTATAGAATTGAATAGGGAGAATAATAACTATTTAGTAAGTTGTTAGAAGAAAAGAAATAAAAAAAAAATTCAATTATCCCATAAAAAAAGGAATTCAATTATCGCAGCCATGCACACCTAGATTTGTCTCCCGTAGGAGAGGAGAAGACTAAAGAAAATTACTCTGGTTTGCTACTTTCAGACTAACATTGAGTTAAATCCCATCATCTCGAAAGGTGAATCATAATGCTAGGTAATTGTAACGTGTTTATAGGGCCTTCTCTCAAGTTTTGTGGTCGTTCGAGGCCGCGTGGAGCAGTTGGGTTCGGTAGACCCATCAGTCATTTATAAAATCATGTTTATAATGTGACAATGGGTAACAGATTCAGTAGTCTCTAGTGCCTTTCGAATCTTCTATATACAATGGTTAATGAAAATTACAAAGTGTTTGGGCCATTTTACCCTCTATATCCTCGTGGCCTTCCACACATACCACCAAAGCTACAAGTAGCTGATTTTTATAAAAGCTAGGGTTAAGAAGAAACAACCAAGATTCATTTCCATACATATCACTAAAGCTAAAATACTTTGTACAGTGGCTCATTTTTATAAAGCTTCAAATTAAAAACAAACAATGAAAATTCATCTGGGCGATCAAGATGTTTTGCTGGACCATTTTTAAATAGTTAAAAGATTTCCTAGGAGAGCTTGAATATATTTCTTAAGTGATTCGGCAAAAACATTTTGATATTTGATACAAATTGAAAAACAAATTAACAACTGCTTTGAACATAAGCAACCAAGTTTCAAATTCAAAAGAACTAGACAAACATTAAACCTAGAAATGAATGTTGGCATAGTAAAAGACAGAGCAATGTTTCCATTCAAAAACTACAAAAAAAAAAATTAAAAGACACTTCCTCTCTTTTATTCCTTCTGCTGCCAATTTATCTGGAAGTTTTCCAATAGTTACATCCATTGTTTTTCGTTGTATATAATAAACAAAACCAGGAAAGTGCCGTAACTATTCTCTTTCCGGTAATACAAATCACCATTTACCAAGGCTTCTTCTACATTATTTCTATATAGCAATCTCATGTTGTGTTGAGCTTGTACCCTAACCAGCATATGTTCAGCATCTCTTCCTTAATTTTGAATTTGAATAGAGGAATGCAACCTTAAGCTTCCAATATTTAGATAACCCTAAGGACCAGAGTACTTTGAACATGTGGAATACCATACCAATAACACCTATACTGCCTATGGGACATCGCATGAATTGGGCTTTATTGTCTTTTGAAAGAGAGAAAGAAAGCAGCCTGAGCTTGCATTAGCGGCGCTACCTCTTATGCCGCTCTCCCAAACCTCACAGAAGAAATAAACATACATAATAATACAAAATCGCATGGAGTTGTGTTAGTTGTTTTGTAATCAAGCAAAAATAACGATAGGTTGGTTCAACTATTCTGAAAAGAATTCAGAATCAGAAATGAGTCGGCCCTTGAAATGAATAATACATCAGCAATTTATATCTTTTCCCCAACCGTGGATTGTAGTTGGGTTCGTAGCTCTTACTTTTGAATTTGAGTTTGATCAGAAGACAATCTCGTGGCCATATTCGGCTCCATTGGCAGTTTCTCACAATCGCAGATCTCAACCGTATATCCATCTGGGTCATGAATAAATAGCTGATCCATGTAGATTCCTTCTTCCTCAACGATTCGTTTTACATATTTGATGTTCATTTCCTTCAACTTTCTCTCCGCGCCCTGCACATATTCGCACTGCAATTCCAAATCCAACATAAGGAAAGGGTCAGGTTAGCATAATATTTTAATTACTACAATTTGGCAATGAGTATAGGGATGAATCTGGAGAGATCTAGTAATATACCTGAAAGGAGATGTGATTATCGTTTGGATATATTTCAGTTTTCTTGGGTAAATTGTCTGAGTCTTGGGATTGCAGAAGATGGATGCCGATTCCATAATTAAACATCCTGCAAAATGAACAGAAACCGATAAGTTGAAGATGCTCCGGAAGCATTGCATGCATAATTAACTCTCTCATAGCAGTAGAAGATGTAGTTACCAGGCTCCGTTAAATCCAAAAGATTCGGGTCTTTTAACCAGAAAAAAACCAAGGACGCCGTGGTAAAATTTGGTGGAATCCTCGATGGATGTGTATATGAGAGAAATATGGTTCAACGAACTCAGAGGAAGCGGTCTTACTCCTGTAGCTGATCCAATGTCGCTAATGGAGCTCTTCAGTAAAAATTTTCCAATGTCTGTACACACTGTAGTTAATTCTCTAAGTTTTGTTTCTGTTCCTTTCCAGGCAAGCAAAAAGAGATTGTGGTGGTAAAACTTCATAGCTATAAATGTGAAAATGACAAGTAACAAAGAGGGTCATAGAGTTTTGGAGTAAAACTATGGTGTAATCTGGACGGTGATCCACAGGTCAACTAGAAAAAGCTGAATTGGAGTAAAGTGTGAGAGGTCTAAGGCAATGGGAAATGGAATAAACTGAAAGAAAAAAGAGGATTTGGAAATAGATGAAGTGAGCGTCCAAAGAAACCTATATATATGTATATACACACGAAACAGATGTTATCTGTCTGGAAGCAAGTGAATGATGTGAATGAACTCTGCAGGGGCTTTCTTGACAACTGAGTCAGCCTACCGCCCAGTTGCTAAGTGAACACCTGCTCTATGCTGCTAACTTGGGTGCCAAATATTTGGGCTTTGATTAGTTACAGGATTCTTAATTAAAATGCACATGGACTTTCATACATATATATATGATTATGAACTTAATCTTTGCAATAGCTTGGCAATTAGGGTTATGATATATATAT
>LPNX010190629.1:99131-136911 GCA_001517045.1 Pseudotsuga menziesii
AGGGTTAGTTAGTGGTGATATGGTGTGAGGCTTTAAGATTGTAGTTATTAGATTTTATTAAATTAATTCTTTTAAGATTTATCTTTTAAAACAGAATTAAAAAGACATATATTATGTGAATTTTTTTGTTTTAATTGTTTTAATGAAAATAGTTGATAAATTTATTGAGAAAATTAGTTTTATAATATTTTTAAAAAAAGGTTTGAAGTGTCTAAATAATTTCCAAGTGGATAAGGTGTCACAAGTTAAACACACACACATTTATAATCTTTATGATGTAATTTTGCATATTTGTCAAATTTTCTATCGAATTTGGTAACATGTTTAAAACAATCTCAATCTTAATGAATGAGGAGGTTCATATAAGGTTTTCATGATATTTTTGGTTTTATTAATTAATAGTTTTAATAAATATGTGTTGGTTGTGTTTATGTATAATCAATATATGGATACCATAATAATAAATAATGAAATGCCAATATCAATAATACTAAGAAAAGAGTCATGGATGGTCAATCAACTAATTCAAATAGTAATTCAATATAATTAAGCACTAGACCCCAACCAAATAGGTTTCATACTACCTCATTTTCAATTTCCATGGCAATAGTTCCAGCACCATATGTAAGGTTGGATTCTTAGTTTACATATTGTTAACATCTAGTGTCAATCTAAGATTCAATGCTAAAGGATGATAATCAACATGAAAGCATTTCTCTAAGGTAAATTGAAGGATAGTGGAGATCCAAGGTTAAACCATGAAAATTATCTATTCTATTACTTGTAGGGATTGTGAAGTTTAAGGATTTTTTCTTTAGCTTTAATAAGTTTAGCTCTATCAAAATTAATGAAAATATTAGTAAAAAAATTTATAATGAATTTTACAAAAATGATTTAAAAATATCAATCATTAATTGAATCATTTGATAATTTTGTAAGCATGTATAACCACCATATTGGATCCGCTTGAACAACAACCATTTAGCCTTGAAAAATGGTTAAACCATATATAATAACATTCATTGATTAACGCAAAAAGATGACATTAAATTATTACAAATAAAGTTAGACACTATGTGGCATCTCCAATTAAATAAGGGTTTCATTTCAACATTTGAAATTTAATTTCAAAGAGATCAATAGTTATTTTAATCATTAACATATGCACATTAACTATAATATCAAAATACATATATGTGTAGCACATATACATATGGCATGTCAAATTTACATGAGTGATACATCTCAAATTTAAATGAATGATCTGCATCTCCAATCCAATTTAATATGTTATAAATGATCAATAATATAAATCATATGCATACACACAATACATTTTATAAATAAAACAACTTCAGCATCCACATAATGTGAAAACCCATAATATATACTAAGGACATTACTAAAGTAGATTTGTATGTCAAATATAACTTTAAAATATCAATCTAGGTAGTAATTAAATATATGCATGTCAACAATTCATACAAGCTAGGTCCATTAGCGGCGCTAGAGGAATAGGTACCTCCACCACTAGAGCCATAGCCATCAATTCCTTTGCAAATCTTAATGTAGAATATAGGATCTCGTATATCTCTCCACCATAATATATATCGCTCAAAGCAACCATAAGATTTATACAATCAATAGGGACGAATAATAACAATTTAGTAAGTTGTTAAAAAAAATGAATTAAAAAGAAAATTCAATTATCGCATAAAAGAAAAGGAATTCAATTATGGCAGCGATGTACACCTAGATTTGTCTCTTGTAAGAAAGGAGAAGACTAAAGAAAATTACTTTGGTTTTCTACCTTCCCACGAACATTGAGTTAATTCCCATCATCTCGTTCAGTGAATCATAATGCTAGGTAATTGTAACGTGTTTATAGGGCCTTGTCTCAAGTTGTGTAGTTTTTCTAGGCTGTGCGGAGGAGTTGGGCCTCCGTAAACCCATCACTCATTTATAAAAATCATGTTTATAATGTGACAATGGGTCACAAATTCAGTAGTCTCCCATGCGTTTCGAATCTTCTATATACAAAGGTTAATGAAAATTACAAAGTTTAATGTGACAATGGGTCACAGATTCAGTAGTCTCCCGTGCGTTTCGAATCTTCTATATAAAATGGTTAATGAAAATTACAAAGTTTTTGGGCCATTTTAAGGTCTATATCCTCTTGGCCTACCACACATACCACCAAATCTACAAGAAGCTGATTTTTACAAAAGCTCGGGTTAAGCAGAAACAACCAAGGTTGATTCCCATACATATCACTAAATCTAAAATACTTTGTACAGTGGATCATTTTTATAAAGCTTCAAATTAAAAACAAACAATGAAAATTCATTCAGGCGATCAAGAAGTTTTTCGAGACCGTTTTTAAACATTTAAAAGATTTCCAAGGAGGTCTTGAATATATTTATCAAGTGATTCGGAAAAAACATATTGATATTTGATACAAATTGAAAAACAAATTAACAACTGGGTTGAACATAAGCAACCAAATTTCAAATTGAAATGAACTAGACACACTAAACCTAGAAATGAATGTTGGCATAGTAAAAGACACAGCCTTGTTTCCATTCAAAAACTCCAAAAAATATTAAAAGACACTTCCTCTCTTTTATTCCTTCTGCTACCTATTTATCTGGAAGTTTTCCAATAGTTACATCCATTGTTTTGGGTTGTATATAATAAACAAAATCAGGAGAGTGGGATAACTATTCTCTTCCCTGTAATACAAATCGCCATTTACCAAGGCTGCTTCTACATTATTTCTATATAGCAATCTCATGTTGTGTTGAGCTTGTACCCCAACAAGCATCTCTTCAGCATCTCTTCCTCAATTTTGAATTTGAATAGAAGAATGCAACCTTGCTGCTCCAATATTTAGATCACCCTAACAACCGGAATACTTTGAACATGTCTATTATCATAGCAATAACATCGATGCTGCAATACCTGACATCGCATGAATTGGGCTTTATTGTCCTTTGAAAGAGAGAAACAAAGCTGCCTGAGCTTGCATTAGCGGCGCTACCTCTTATGTCATTCTCCCAAACCTCATAGAAGAAATAGACATACATAGTAATACAAAATCGCATGGCGTTGTGTTAGTTGTTTTGTAATCAAGGAAAACAAACAATAGGTTGTTCCAACTATTTTGAAAAGAATTCAGAATCGCTAGGGAAATGAGTCCGCCCTTGAAATGAATAATACATCAGCAACTGAGACAAATCCCTTGTTTTGCTGGCCTTGCACGCCCAGAAAACAACTGTGGATTGTAGTTGGGTTCGTAGCTCTTACTTTTGAATAGGGTCATGAATCCATAGCTCATCCATGTAGATTCCTGCTTCCTCAACCATTAGTTTTACATATTTGATGTTCATTTCCTTCAACGTTCTCTCCGCGCCCTCCACATCTTGGCATTGCAATTCCAAATCCAACATAAGGAAAGTGTGAGGCTAGCATAATATTTTAACTGCTACAATTTGGCAATGAGTACAGGGCTGAATCTGGAGAGATATAGTAATATACCTGAAAGGAAATGTGATTATCGTTTGGATATATTTCAGTTTTCTTGGGTAGACTGTCTGAGTCCTGGGATTGCAGAAGATGGATGCCAATTTCGTAATTAAACATCCTGCAAAATGAACAGAAACCGATAAGTTGAAGATGCTCCCAAAGCATTGTATGCATTATTAACTCTCATAGCAGTAGAAGATGTGGTTACCAGGCTCCATGGAATCCAAAGGATTCGGATCTTTTAACCAGAACAAAACCAAGGACGTCTTGGTGAAATTTGGTGGAATCCTCTATGGATGTGCAGATGAGAGAAATATGTTTCAACGAACTCAGAGGCAGTGGTCTTACTCCTGTAGTGGATCCAATGTAGCTAATGGAGCTCTTCAGTACCATTTTTTCCTGTGTCTGTACACACTGTAGTTAATTCTCTAAGTCTTGTTTCTGTTCCTTCCCACGGAAGCAAAAAGGGATTGTGGTGGTCAAAATTCCCAACTATAAATGGGAAAATGACACAGAACAGAGAGGGTGATAGAGTTTTGGAGTAAAACTATGGTGTAATCCCGACTGTGATCCACAGGTCAACTGGGAAAAGCTAAATTGGAGTAAAGCGCGAGAGGTCTAAGGCAATGGGAAATGGAATAAACTGAAAGAACAAAAAGAAGACTTTAAAATAGAAACCTATATATATACGAAACAAATGTTATCTGTCTCAAAGCATGTGAATGATGTGTAAACCAATGAACTCTGTAGGCGCGTTCTTGACGACCGAGTCAGCCTACCACCGAATGTTTAAGTGAACACGTGCTCTATGCTGCTAACTTGGGTGTCAAAATATTTGGGCTTTGATTAGTTATAGGATTCTTAATTAAAATGCACATGGATTTTTTAATATATATATATGATTATGAATTGAATCTTTGCAATAGTTTGTTAATTAGAGTTCTGAGTGGTTATATATATACATTTTGAATATTTGTGATAGCTTGGTAATTAGAGTTAGTTGATAGTGATATGGTGTGAAGTTTTAATATTGTAGTTATTAAATTTCATTAAATTGGTTGTTTTAAGAATTATTTTTTCAAACAGAATTAAAAAACATATATTATGTGAGTTTTTTTATTTTAATTGTTTTAATGAAAATAGTTGATAAATTTATTGAGAAAATTAGTTTTATAGTATTTTTTAAAAATGGTTTGAAGTGTATAAATAATTTCAAAGTGGATAAGGTGCCACAAGTCAAACACAGACACATTTATAATCTTTATGATGTAATTGTACATATTTGTCAAATTTTCTATCGAATTTGGTGACAAGTTTACAACAATCTCAATCTTAATAAATGAGGAGGTTCATATAAGGTTTTCAGGATATTTTTTTATTTATTAATTAATAGTATTAATAAATATGTGTTGGTTGTGTTTATTGATAATCAATATATGTACACCCTAATAAAAAACAATGAAATGCTAATATAAATAATACTTAGAAAAGTGTCATGGACGGTCAATCATCTAATTAAAATAGTCATTCAATATAATTAAGCACTAGACCCCTACCCAATAAGTTTCATACTACCTCATTTTCAATTTCCATGGCAATAGTTCCAGCACCATATGTAAGGTTGGATTCTTATTTTACATGTAGTTAACATCTAGTGTCAATCTAAAATTCAATGCTAAAGGATGATAATTAGCATGAAAGTGTTTCTCTAAGGTGAATTGAATGATAGTGGAGATCCATGGATAAACAATGAAAATTATCTATTTTATTACTTGTAGGGATTGTGAAGTTTAACTATTTTTTCCTTAGCTCTAATAAATTTAGTTGTATCAAAATTAATGAAAATATTAGTAAAAAAATTTATAATGAATTAAAAAAAATGATTTAACAATATCAATCATTAATTGAATCATTTGATAATTTTGTAAGCATGTATAACCACCATATTGGATCATCTTGAACAACAAAGAATTAGCCTTGAAAAATGGTTAAACCTTATATAATGACACTCAAAAAAATGCATTAAATTATTACAAATAAAGTTAGACATTATATGGCATCTCCAATTTAAATAGGGGTTTCATTTCAACATTTGAAATTTAATTTCGAAGACATCAATAGTGATTTTAACCATTAACATATACACATTAACTATAATGTCAAAATACATATATGTGTGGCACATATACATATGTCATGTCAAATTTACATGAGTGATACATCTCAAATTTAAATGAGTGATCTGCATCACCAATCCAATTTAATATGCCATAAATGATCAATAATATAAATCATATGCATACACACAACATCAACATCGACATGATGTGAAAACCCATGATATTTAAGAAGGACAATACCAAAATAGATGTGTATGTCGAATATAAATTTAAAATATCAATCTCGGTTGTAATTAAGTATATGCATGTCAACAATTGATACAAGCTAGGTCCATTAGCAGAGCTAGAGGAATCGGTACCTCCATCACTAGAGCCATAGTCATCAATTCCTCTGCAAATCTCAATGTAGAATGTAGGATATGGTATATCTCTCCACCATAATATATATCACTCAAAAAAACCATGAGGTTTATAGAATCACGGAGAATAATAACTATTTAGTAAGTTGTTACAAGAAAAGGAATTCAAAAAAAAATTCAATTATCGCATAAGAGAATAGGGAGAATAATAACTATTTAGTAAGTTGTTACAAGAAAAGGAATTAAAAAAAATTCAATTATCGCATAAAAGAAAAGGAATTGGATTATGGCAGCCATGTACACCTAGATTTGTATCGTGTAGGAGAGGAGAAGGATAAATAAAATTACTTTCGTTTGCTACATTTCCATGAAGATTGAGTTAATTCCCATCATCTCGATCAACCAATCATAATGCTAGGTAATTTTAGGGCGTTCTCTAAAGTTTTGTAGTTTTTCGAGGCTCGGTGGAGCAGTTGGGTTCTATAAATCCATCAGTCATTTATAAAATCATGTTTATAATGTGATAGTGGGTCACAAATTTAGTAGTCTCCCGTGCGTTTCGAATCAATGGTTAATGAAAATTACAAAATGTTTGGGCCATTTTATCATTTATGTCTTTTTGGCCTTCCACACATACCACCAAAGCTACAAGTAGCTTATTTTTATAAAACCTCTAGTTAAGCAAAAACAACCAATATTCATTCCCATACAAAACCAACCAAGTTTCAAATTCAAATGAACTAGACCAACATTAAACGTAGAAATGAATGTTGGGATAGTAAAAGACACAGCAATGTTTCCATTCAAAAACTCCAAAAAAAATTCAAAGACACTTCATCTCTTTTATTCCTTCTGCTGCCAATTTGTCTGAAAGTTTTCCAATAGTTACATCCATTGTTTTGAGTTGTATATAATAAAAAAAACAAGGAGAGTGCGATAACTATTCTCTCTTTTCTGTAATACAAATCACCATTTACAAAGGATTCTTCTCCATTATTTCTATATAGAAATCTCATGTTGTGCTGAGCTTGTATCCCAATGAGCATCTCTTCCTCAATTTTGAATTTGAATAGAAGAATGCAACCTTACGGCTCCAATATTTAGAAAACCCTAACAACCAAAATACTTTGAACATGTCCAATATAATACCAATAACACCGATGTTGCACTACGTGACATTACATGAATTGGGCTTTATTGTCCCGTGAAAGAGAGAAACAAAGCCGCTTGATCATGCATTAGCGGTGCTACCTCTTATGTCATTCACCCAAATCTCATCGAAGAAATAGACATACATAATAATACAAAATCGCATGGAGTTGTGTTAGTTGTTGTGTAATCAAGGAAAACAAACAATAGGTTGGTCCAGCTATTCTGAAAAGAATTCAGAATCGCTAGGGAAATGAGTCCAAAGTTGAAATGAATAATACATCAGCACTTCAGAGCAATCCCATGTTCTGGTGGCCTTGCTTGCCCAGCAAAGGGTCAAGTTAGCATAATATCTTAACTACTTCAATTTGGAAATGAGTACAGGGACGAATGTGGAGAGATATAGTAATATACCTGAAAGGAGATGTGATTATTGTTTGGATATATTTTAGTTTTCTTGGGTAGACTGTCTGAGTCCTCAGATTGCAGAACATGGATTCCCATTCCTTATTAAATAGCCTGCAAAATGAACAGAAATGAATAAGTTGAAGATTCTCCCAAAGAATTTTATGCATAATTAACTCTCATAGCAGTAGAAGATGCCGTTACTAGGCTCCATCAAATACAAAGGATTCGGGTCTTTTAACCAGAACAAAACCAAGGACATCTTGTTAAAATTTGGTGGAATTCTAGATGTATTTGTACATGAGAGAAATATGGTTCAACGAACTCAGAGGCAGTGGTCTTAATCCTGTATTGGATCCAATGTCACTAATGGAGCTCTTCAGCACCATTTTTCCTATGTCTATACACACTGTAGTTAATTCTCTAAGTTTTGTTTTTGTTCCTTCCGATGCAAGCAAAAACGGATTGTGGTGGTCAAAACTCCTAACTATAAATGTGAAAATGACAGGGAACAAAGAGGGTGATAGAGTTTTGGAGTAAAACTATGGTGTAATCCCAAGGGCGATTGTGATTTGGATTGCATTATATGTCAAGTATATAAACCTGGGGCAACTCATGAGCCTCAGTCGTTTCTACATCATGTAGGAGAGGCCCCTCTCCAACATACATTCCAATATCTAAAAAAATTCTATGCAACAATCATTAGATAGGTTAAACCAAATGTCATAAAATTACATACAAGCATTAAACACAAAAAAAAATATGAAACAAATATCTCCGTCATATGGTGGATTAGACTTACTAAGTAGTATGATTTCACATACTCACGGTTGCATCCCTCCATATGCGAACCACATGAGGTTCAGGTGTGACCATCCTCATTAGATGGAAACTTTAATACATCTAAAGTGAATAACCTCGATGACCACTCGAGATGGTTCAACTTGGGAAAAAACTACCCCGATGTGTGTGCATGCATATCAGTCATCGACCTAGAAGGAAGGTGGGAAAATTTCAACTAAGTGATAAAAAAAATATCAATAAATAAATTAAATTTATATGAATAAATTAAGAATAAAATCCTCCCAATAAACAAAGCATCATTGTCAATTCTTGCTAGGTCATTCAATTACGGCGTGGGCCTCGTCAGCAAGGTATCCTTTGTTAAAATCCCATTAGGGGTAAAATAGTTGGGAGGAAAAACCGTAAAATACAACCAAGTTAACGGATGCTATGGTCGAGGTTGGGTGGGATCAAGGTTATTTTGATGGAATAGATGCCCCTAGGTCATGGTTTTTTTCCTTGGTCTTTTTCCACACCATATGCCTAACACCAATCTGCTCACGTGGAAATCGCTTGCCTAACACCATTGTGCTCCCGCAGCATATATGCCTAACACCAATTCACTGACGCGACAATCACTTGCCTAACACCACGGTGCTTCCGGAGCATTCAAATTTTTCCTTGTTCGTATTCAGTATAAATTTTTAACCCTCACTATTTGTAATGCACCCTCCCTTGGTGCTTAGCATGACTTTACTAGTCATTGCCCTGATTCATGAATCGGCTACACGGTCAGTCAAAGCATTCATTGATAAACCAAAATTTCAATAATCAATTTATGAGAGTTTCATAATTTGCAGTGATTTTAATCGTCATTCACGAGTTATATAACCTTGTAAATCATCTAGAAAAATTACTCCTTACTCTGCCACTTATAAACGTAGGAGGATTTCACACACCGCAGTGTACGTCGATTGCATCAATGGTCATAATCTTGATGAAACCTATAATGTCACTATAACATCATCCATGGTTAATCCTTGGTTTATGAAAACTCGAAATTCAACAATTTATAATAAGGAAGACATCACCCATACTTAACCTTATTGATTAAGGCACGGAATTACTAAAAATTCCAACTGATAGTATTCCTAGCATATCCTGCAACATTAGCATATAACATTGTACAACATTCATCAATTATTTTCAATATCTACATCCTCAGACTCCCTTACTCATCTATACTATGGATATTCACTAGTGAAGGGATATTCCAACTTTATTCCATATTCATGAGTGGTGATGCTAGGGACACAAACATTCCAATATCATTAGTAACTCAAAGTAAAACATAACTTCATATCTCATCTAGTTATGTCCTATCATGCAAATTTTCTAGCTCATCCGAATGTGAGCCTTTACATAGGTGCACTCTTTCTACACAACCACTAACATTAGGTACAACACACTATGCTTTTTACCTTAGCTGAATTGTAGGCCAAGTCCATAAGATGTCTAGTTCCCTTTTGAAGAAATACTGTGAGGAATGTTGTTTTTCTTGTGAAAATGTATAGTGAGGTAAATAATGCCAATGAATATGTCTAAATAGATGCATAACCCAAATTCTTGCATACTAATAATTACATTTAAAAGATACATTACAACAGTGGTGTTATTGTAACTAACTTGAATTCTCTTCCCATACTTTGAAAATCAAATCGTACCCATACTTAGCATCTATTTAGTATGCTAAGGATATTCAACATTTACAAGTTAACCATGAACTTCTGATGAGGAAGTTAACAGCTATTTTATACTTAGTTTTAGAAACCAATTTTACATCTCTCATCATTCACTTATTATGTGCAACAACAAACCATTTCTAGGTTTATTAGTTCATGATAGCGAGACTAGATTAACAATATCAAAACATAATTCTTCCTTATGACATATGCAATCTTGTGTTCCTAGTTTACATGAAAGAGGTGTTTCACATTAAATACATTTTATTAAATGTTAGTATTGGCAGCTTTAAAACCTCTAACATTTATTTGATGCAATTTGTATTTGTACAATCTTGACCATATAATATAAGTCATTAGCATAGCTACTTATTTTAGAGTCAATTACCTTTGTTTAAACCATTTTACTATAGTTGCGGCAAATCTTGTAGAGTGTCAAGGTAATATGGCGACTCCTAAATGGTCAACGTATTAACTTCTCTTTAACCGGTACCTCGCTATTTTCAAGTGATGTCTACCTAAGCCCTTTAGAGCTAAGTGACTACATTATACATCTAACATAACTTGATACTCTAATATTAATGCATATATAGACCATCTCAAAGATTCTATAACTAAATTGCTTTAAACTGATCATTCTCAAAATGATATAGTTTCTATATTCAGGTACTTTAATAGAAATTTTCCAAATTTTTGTTTTTTTTTTAAGTATATTCTCAACATATCAAATTATCGAAGCTATTTTTTTCAAAAATTCACTATAATTAATCAAATGTTATTGTCTTGGTAACCTTCCATAATAAACTAGGAATCATACAGACTCCAGATGTTACCTCTTTCACTAAGGATTTCATCTTTTGCCTCTGACCTCCATGTGATGCTGCTTCTTGTAACCCTGCGCACCTGCATTATTTGCTTCACAATTCTTGCCCAAAATGAGTTGCATCATACTCTCATAAAACAAATTATATAATAACAAGTTCCTATTTGAATGCAATAGAATATACTTGTGTATCATATCAATGCTTTACTTCCTCAAAACAATTCCAACTTGTACTTTACTCATAAATACGTATGTAAAACAAAATAAGTATATCTTGCATAGATATGTTGCATCAGGCCTAATACTATCTTCATTTTCTCATTCACCTTTTCTGTATTTCAGTACATGCAACTAACTTCATGCATTGCACCTAATTATAAAAAAACCCGTGCAAACCAGTTCAGTTCAATGATCTTAACATTAAACAAATTTTCTTTTTTATCGCATGCATACAATTAAGTAATTATAATACCTCATATAGTTCACAACATACCTAATGTGGATGAAGCCATTAGGTCCTAGTGTTGTAAACTTGGCTCTAATACCATATGTAACAACCCCATGTGAACATTTCTTTGTTTTTGCCTTTGTCCGCATCAAAAGCCAACTCATGCCTTCGATGCCACTCACCCTTATGGCTTATGAGTATTATAATTGGATCAGAAAATGAAGTCATTGTTGGAGGGGTGTTGATTTTAAGAGGAAACTTACTATTCAGAAATAATTATGTCAAGTGGAATAAAGTTAGCCTTGGGATTCTCCCTAGGATCCCTGTTTCATAGTTGTTAACATAAAGGAAAGGATTTTAAACAATGACATTAACCTTTGTCCCACATTAGACCATGTTATAAATAGTAACACCACCAAATTCTCAGAGATAAGATTTGGTTTCAAAGACAAGCTTATTCTTTCGATAAAACACACAAACATTCCTGCAGCCTGGTTAGTAATGTTAATCCATAAACTATGGGTTAGATATTCTATACACTTTCCATAAGAATACGAAGGACAATACAAAATAGATCTGTATGTCAAATATAAATTTAAAATATTAATCTAGGCTATAATTAAATATATGCATGTCAACAATTGATACAAGCTAGGTCCATTAGCAAAGCTAGAGGAATCGGTACCTCCACAACTAAAACCATAGCCATCAATTCCTCTACAAATCTTAATCTCAAATGTAGGATCTCGTATATCTCTCCACCATAATATATCACTCAAAGCAACCATAAGGTTTATAGAATTGAATAGGGAAAATAATAACTATTTAGTAAGTTGTTAAAAAAAAGAATTTAAAAAAAAATTCAATTATCTCATAAAAGAAGAAAAATAATTCAATTATCGCAGCGATGTACACTTAGATTTGTCTCCTGTAGGGGTGGAGAAGACTAAAGAAAATGACTTTGGTTTGCTACCTTCCCACGAACATTGAGTTAATTCCCATCATCTCGATCAGCGAATCATAATGCTAGGTAATTGTAACGTGTTTATAGGGCCTTCTCTTAAGTTTTGTAGTTGTTCAAGGCTGGGTGGAGCAGTTGGGTTCGGTAGACCCATCAGCCATTTATAAAATCATGTTTATAATGTGACAATGGGTCACAAAATTCAGTACTCTCTAGTGCCTGTAGAATCTTCTATATACAATGGCTAATGAAAATTACAAAGTGTTTGGGCCATTTTAGCCTCTATGTCCTCTTGGCCTTCCACACATACCACCAAAGCTACAAGTAGCTGATTTTTATAAAAGTTTGGCTTAATCAGAAACAACCAAGATTGATTCCCATACATATCACTAAAGCTAAAAAACTTTGTACAGTGGCTCATTTTTATAAATCTTCAAATTAAAACAAAACAATGAAAATTCATTGGGGGCGATCAAGATGTTTTGCTGGACCATTTTTAAATAGTTAAAAGATTTCCTAGGAGGGCTTGAATATATTTCTTAAGTGATTCCGCAAAAACATTTTGATATTTGATACAAATTGAAAAACAAATTAACAACTGCGTTGAACACAAGCAACCAAGTTTAAAATTCAAATGAACTAGACCAACATTAAACCTAGAAATGAATGTTGGCATAGTAAAAGACACACCAATGTTTCCATTAAAAATCTCCAAAAAAATTAAAAGACACTTCCTCTCTTTTATTCCTTCTGCTGCCAATTTATCTGCATGTTTTCCAATAGTTACATCGATTGTTTTGCGTTGTATATAATAAACAAAACCAGGAGAGTGCGATAACTATTCTCTCTTTTGTGTAATACAAATCGCCATTTACTAAGGCTTCTTCTACGTTATTTCTGTATAGCAATCTCATGTTGTGTTGAGCTTGTACCCCAACGAGCATCTCTTCAGCGTCTCTTCCTCAATTTTTAATTTGAATAGAAGAATGCAACCTTAAGGCTCCAATGTTTAGATAACCCTAACAGCCTGAATACTTTGAACATGTCTTATATCATACGAGTAACACGGATGTTGCACTACGGGACATCGCATGTATTGGGCTTTATTGTCCTTTGCCTGAGCTTGCATTAGCAGCGCTACCTCTTATGTCATTCGCACAAACCTCATAGAAGAAATAGGCATACATAATAATATAAAATCGCATGGAGTTGTGTTAGTTGTTTTGTAATCAAGGAAAACAAACTATAGGTTGGTCCAACTATTCTGAAAAGAGTTCAAAATCACTGGGGAAATGAGTCCACCTTTGAAATGAATAATACTTCAGCAATTCAGAGAAATCCCTTGTTCTGCCGGCATTGCATGCGCAGCAAATATCTTTTCCGCAACTGTGGATTGTAGTTGGTTCGTAGCTCTTACCTTTGAATTTGATTTTGATCAGAAGACAATCTCCTGGCCATAATCGGCTTCACTGGCAGTTTCTCACAATTGCAGATCTCAACCATATATCCGTCGAAAACATGAATAAATAGTTGATCCATGTAGATTCATGCTTCCTCAACGATTCGTTTTACATATGTGATGTTCATTTCCTTCAACTTACTATCCACGCCCTGCACATATTCCCACTGCAATTCCAAATCCAACATAAGGAAAGGGTCAGGTTAGCATAATATTTTAACTACTACAATTTGGCAATGAGTACAGGGTTGAATCTGGAGAGATCTAGTAATATACCGGAAAGGAGATGTGATTATAGTTTGGATATATTTCAGTTTTCTTGGGTAGACTGTCTGAGTCCTGTGATTGCAGAAGATGGATGCCTATTCCGTAATTAAAAATACTGCAAAATGAACAGAAACCAATAAGTTGAAGATGCTCCCAAAGCATTGTATGCATAATTAACTCTCATAGCGGTAGAAGATGTAGTTAGCAGGCTCCATCAAATCTGAAGGATGCGGGTCTTTCAACCAGAACAAAAGCAAGAACGTCTTGATAAAATTTGGTGGATTCCTTGATGGATGTGCAGATGAGAGAAATATGGCTCAACGAACTCAGAGGCAGCGGTCTTACTCCTGTAGTGGATCCAATGTCGCTAATGGAGCTCTTCAGTACCATTTTTCCTATGTGTGTCTGTACACACTGTAGTTAATTCTCTAAGTTTTGTTTCTGTTCATTCCAAGGCAAGCAAAAAGGGATTGTGGTGGTCAAAATTCCCAACTGTAAATGTGAAAATGACATGGAACAAAGAGTGTGATAGAGTTTTGGAGTAAAACTATGGTGTAATCCTGACCGTGATCCACAGGTCAACTGGGAAAAGCTAAATTGGAGTAAAGTGCGAGAGGTCTAAGACAATGAGAAATGAGATAAACTGAAAGAACAAAGAGAATATTTGGAAATAGATGAAGTGGGCGTCCAAAAAAACCTATATATATACACAAAACAAATGTTATCTGTCTGGAAGCATTGAATGATGTGTAAACCAATGAACTTTGTAGGCGCGTTCTTAACGACAGAGTCAGCCTACCACTGAGTTGTTAAGTGAACACGTGCTCTATGCTGCTAATTTGGGTGTCAAATATTTGGGCTTTGATTAGTTACACGATTTTTAATTAAAATGCACAAGGATTTTCAAAAAAATATAGATATATATATGATTATGAACTGAATCTTTGCAATAGCTTGGCAATTAGAGTTCTGACTAGTTATATATATATATATATATATATATATATACATTTTGAATATTTGTGATAGCTTAGTAATTAGGGTTAGTTAGTGGTGATATGGTGTGAGACGTTGATATTGTAGTTAGTAAATTTCATTAAATTAGTTTTTCTAAGAGTTATTTTTTAAAACAAAATTAAAAAACATATATTATGGGAATTTTTTTGTTTTAATTGTTTTAATGAATTATTAAGAAAAATAGCTTTATAGTATTTTTTGAAAAAGGTTTGAAGTGTATAACTAATATGAAAGTGGATAAGGTGTAAGAAGTCAAACACAAACATTTATAATCTTTATGATGTAACTTCACATATTTGTCAAATTTTTTATCGAATTTGGTAACATGTTTAAAACAATCTCAATCTTAATGAATGAGGAGGTTCATATAAGGTTTTCATGATATTTTTGTTTTTATTAATTTATAGTACTAATAAATATGCGTTGGTTGTGTTTATTGGTAATCAATATATGGACACTGTAATAAAAAACAATGAAATGGTAATATCAATAATACTAAGAAAAGTATCATGGACCGTTAATCAACTTATTCAAATGGTAATTCAATATAATTAAGCACATACTACCTCATTTTCAATTTCCATGGCAATAGGTCCAACACCATATGTAAGGTTGGATTCTTACTTTACATGTAGTTTACATGGAGTGTCAATCTAAGATTCAACGCTAAAGGATTATAATCATTATGAAAGTGTTTCTTTAAGGTAAATTGAACGATAGTGGAGTTCCAAGGTTAAACAATTAAAATTATCTATTTTATTACTTGTAGGTATTGTGAAGTTTAACTATGTTTCCATTCAAAAGCTACAAAAATAATTAAAAGACACTTCCTCTCTTTTATTCCGTGTGCCGCCAATTTATCTGGAAGTTTTCCAATAGTTACATCCATTGTTTTGCAGTGTATATAATAAACAAAACCACGAGAGTGCCATAACTATTCTCTTTCCTGTAATACAAATCGCCATTTACCAAGGCTTCTTCTACATTATTTCTATATACCAATCTCATGTTGTGTTGAGCTTGTACCCTAACGAGCATATCTTCAGCATCTCTTCCTCAATTTTGAATTTGAATAGAGGAATGCAACCTTAAGGCTCCAATATTTAGATAACCCTAAGAACCAAAATACTTTGAACATGTGGAATATCATACCAATAACACCGATACTACCTATGGGACATCGCATGAATTGCACTTTATTGTCTTTTGAAAGAGAGAAAGAAAGCAGCCTGAGCTTGCATTAGCAGCGCTACCTCTTATGTTGTTCTCCCAAACCTCATAGAATAAATAAACATACATAATAATACAAAATCGCATGGAGTTGTGTTAGTTGTTTTGTAATCAAGGAAAAATAATGATAGGTTGGTTCAACTATTCTGAAAAGAATTCAGAATCGGAATTGAGTCGGCCCTTGAAATGAATAATACATCAGCAATTGATATCTTTTCCCCAACCGTGGATTTGTTGGAAAAATGTAATTACTCGCAGATCTGTGCCTGACTTCTAGCCGACTCTGTCAGAGTCTGTACAAGTCGAGATCTTGTTTGTCAGTTTGACAAGAAGGAAAAGTCCACGAGTAGGCAACATAGTCCAATCAAATTTATTTCTGAAGCTAATTTTGTTAGGTAGATAGTTATTACAGTCTTTAATGGCAATTCAGTCGGCCCATGTAGTAGCAATTTTCAGATTGCCTATAAATAGAAGAAGCAATTTGTAAATCAGTTGACAGAGAAACACAGACACAAGAGAAACAATATACATTGAAGGAACTTCGGGTGAGAAAGAGAAGTCGAAGCTCAAGCTTCTATGCATGTGATTTAGTCGAAGAGATGAAGCTCCGTAGACTGACGAGTCTGGACCGACCAGTTTGTAACCGACAAGTTTGTAACCGACAAGTTTGTAGTACTTTGTTATTTCCGCATAGTTAATATATGAAATAGTTTGTGGTTGAATGCATGATTATTTGGCCGCATATATTTCCAGATTTACTTCTGTAAAAGTCTTTTACAATTACTGATAAGTAAAAGAACAAGAACCCATAAAAATCTCACCGCGTGAAAGTTCCAAGTTTTACGGCACATTGGTCGACTCAAGTCTTCCTACATATTTGGGCATATGTTTCTCTTAAGTTATTTGGAATTGTAAATATTTATATTTTACTTCATCTTACTCATAGGTGAAAATCATTTGTAATTTCTTAAGTCTTTAGACTAAGAAACATATTCTGCAGATTTCGACTAAAGTGAGACGACTAGAGTGGTCGAGCTGACTTGGTCGAAGCAACCGACTTGGTTGGAGTAAAATGGTCGAGGTAAAAATCGGTCGGACAAGTAAGTCGAAGTAATTTTGGTCGAGCGAAGGACCGACTAAAATTTGTAAACTTGTCTAGTCAGACATAGACAAGTTTCACCCGACTGGTGAAAAAGTAAAGTGGTCGGCGTGAAAAGTAAAAGTGAAAATTTGAATATCGGCTCAGCCCTAAACCCAAGTTTAGTCGGCTCGGTTTTTGGCTATCTGGTATCAGAGCTTGGTATTATATCAGAGCAAGGTTATATCAGAGCAAGGTTTATATCAGTCCAAGATTTTAGGAAAGAAATCTTGTCTTAAAAGGTGGAAATTTAATTTTCTAAGGAAAGTTAATTAAAAAAATTAAAAATGGCTTCCACTTCTGGTTCATTGCAACCTCCAAGTTTTACAGGAAAGAATTATGAATATTGGTCTTTAAAAATGAAGGCTTTATTCAGAGGACAAGATGTCTGGGAGATAGTCCAGCATGGTTATGCAGAACCATTAGATATGGCAACATATAACAATCTCACACAGGCTGAGAAAGATGTATTGAGAGAACAGAGGAAGAAAGATGGAAAAGCTCTATTTTTCATACATCAAGCTATGCATGAGAGCATACTCCCAAGAATAGCAGCATCGACTAATGCCAAGGAAGCATGGGATACATTGGAGACTGCCTATCAAGGTTTGGATAAGGTAAAGACATCCAAGCTGCATATTCTGAGAAAAGATTTTGAATCTTTGTGCATGAAAGATTCAGAGAATGTAGACACATTCTACACCAGAGTTGTTGGGTTGATAAACCAACTAAAATCTCATGGAGAACCCGTATCAGACCAAAGGGTTGTTGAAAAAATTCTCAGAAGTATTCCCCCAAGATTTGAAAACTTGGTTGTGACCTTAGAGGAACACACAGACATGTCGACATTTACCATTGATGAGCTGCAAGCTTCACTCATCAATCATGAACATAGAATCAACAGATCACAGACATTATTGGAAGGTGCATTTGTAGCACAGTCATCCATAAGCCATGGTAGAGGCAGGGGGAGAAACAAATTCAGAGGCAGAGGAAGAAGTTCTTCAAGAGGAGGACGAGGCAGAAGTCCTACAAATGTCAGTGGCAGAGGAGATAACCAGAACCCAAGTTAGCCAAGTGGCCAGAGGTTTGATGAATAAAAAATTCAATGTCATTACTGTAAGAAGTTTGGTCATTATGCATATGAATGTAGGAAGAAGCAATATGACCAAGGAAGACAAATCCCAAGTCAGTCGACCAGCACCAACACTTCGACAGGTGCAATGTTAATGGCATCGACATCTCCACTTGAATGCAATGATGTTCAAGAAAGTCCACATGACATATGGTATCTAGAATCAGGATGCAGCAACCACATGACTGGTAATTTAAATCTATTTTCCAGTCTAGACACTTCAGTTAAAACTGATGTTACACTTGGAAACAATGTCCAAGTTACTGTCTTAGGAAAAGGCACTGTTGATATTCTAACCAAACATAGGGAGAGTAAGTATATCCCTGTTATCTATCATGTCGAAGGTCTAAAAGATAATCTGTTAAGCATTGGACAGTTGTTACAAAAAGGCTATAGAGTCTACATGGAAGATGAACACTGTGTGATCAAAGACAAGCGTCCAAGCGACTAGCTGATAGCAAAAGTGCAAATGACAAGAAACCGCTTGTTTCCATTGAGGATAGTTCCTGACATAAAAGGGAAGACAAAGACAGGAGTTGCATTCAAGGCAGAAAGTGAAGAAATAGTCGAGATCCTCGACAAGAGAGAAAATTGCAATGCTAATTTGCAAGCTCCATTTCAGACAGAATGTCAAGATGAATCCTGGTTGTCGCATTTCAGATTTGGACATTTGAATTTTGGTGGGCTAAAGCTACTGCACACAAAGAACATGGTGAAGGGATTACCATTGATCGATAGACCAGAGAGGGTTTGTGAAGGCTGCATTTTTGGCAAGCAGCATAGAGAAACATTTCCATTTGAAAAGTCCTATAGAGCACGCACACCACTTGAAATTGTGCACTCTGACATCTGTGGTCCAATGCAGACATCATCCATTGGTGGGTGCAAGTATTTTCTAACCTTTATTGATGATTACTCTAGAAATACATGGGTATATTTCTTGAAACACAAATCTGATGCATTTGGTTATTTTCAGCAGTTCAAGGCACTCATGGAGAACCAGAGTGGTCACCGCATCAAGATCTTATGGACCGACAGAGGAGGTGAATATGTTTCAAATGAATTCCTAAATTTTTTCAAGACCCATGGAATACACAAACAATTCACAGGACGGTATACACCTCAACAGAACGGTATTGCCGAAATAAAGAACAGAACCATCATGGAGATGGCACGCAGTATGTTGGCAACCAAGAATTTGCCAAATGAGTATTGGGGTGAAGCAGTCGCAACTGCCGTATACATTATGAAGCGATGTCCGACAAAGAGTGTGAAGAACAAAGTTCCCCAAGAAGCATGGATAGGTATGAATCATAGTGTCTCACATTTAAAAGTTTTTGGTTGTGTTGCATATGCTCATATTCGAGATGAGCTGAGAAAGAAGCTAGACAAGAAGGGACATAAATGTATTTTTGTCGGCTATTCAGAAGACACAAAAGCATACAAGCTGTATGACCCTGTCACAAGGAAATTTATAATCAGTCGGGATGTTCAATTTGTCGAGAATGAATCATGGGATGGAACCATCGACATAAATGTCAAGATTGTGTTGAACGTCGACAATAATGATATGGAAGAGGAAGTGGTTCAAATACCACATGTAAGTCAACCGGTCGGAGCACCGTCGACTCCCAGGACACCAAGACATGGTTCAGCACAAGGACCATCGACACAAGTAGTAGCTCAAGCTACATCGACAGGTACAACAAGAGGACATCAGACTCCATCAAGAATTTCATCGAGGTTGACATTGACAGAACCGATGAAGACAAGAAATCTACGGGAGATATATGAAGCTGGTACACCTAATTCATTCTCTCTGTTTGCATTATTTTCCCCTATATATGATCCACTAACATTTGAAGAAGCTGTTGAAGAAGAAGTATGGGCACAAGCCATGGATGAAGAAATAGAATGCATTGAGAAAAACCAGACATGGGAACTGGTCGATGTACCAAAAGACAAGGATGTAATCAGTGTCAAATGGATTTATAAGACAAAGCAATATGCTGATGGGAATGTGCAAAAGCACAACACAATAATGGTAGCAAGAGGGTTCACATAGCAACCCGGCATCGACTTCAATGAAACATTTGCACCTGTTGCATGCATGGATACAGTCAGAACAGTTTTGGCCATTGCTGCACAAAACAAATGGCATGTTCATCAAATTGATGTCAAGTCGGCATTCTTAAATGGCTATCTAGAAGAGGAAGTATATGTGGAACAGCCACAAGGGTATGAAGTTCCAGGTCAAGAGCACAAAGTGTACAGGCTGAAAAAGGCACTCTATGGTTTGAAACAAGCTCCTAGAGCTTGGTACAGTCGCATTGATTCCTATCTCATTGAAAATGGATTTCATAGAAGTGAAAGTGAACCGACTTTGTACACCAAAGTCGATGAGCAAGGTAAGATGTTAATTGTATACCTGTATGTAGATGATTTAATATTTGCTGGTGATTATGGCATAGTAGATTTTAAAACAGTCATGGAAAGTGAATTTGAAATGACTGATCTGGGGCTTATGAAATTATTTCTGGGCATTGAAGTTCAGTAGTCTGAAAGTGGTATCATTATATCACAGTATAAGTATGTAAGTGAAGTTTTAAAAAGGTTTAACATGTCTAACTGCAAGACAGGCCCAACACTAGTGATAACAGGTTTAAAATTGAGCAAGGATGATGAAGGATCCACTGTAGATCCTACGTTGTTCAAAAGGCTTGTTGGCAGCCTTATGTATTTGACAACAACAAGACCAGACATCATGTATGGAGTAAGTATGATCTCAAGGTTCATGGAGTCACCAAAAGACTCACATTGGAAAGCAGGTAAAAGAATTCTGAGGTATGTAAGTGGCACAAAAGACCTTGGTATTATGTATTCAAGCTCAGAAAATTTTAAACTCATTGGTTACACCGACAGTGACAATGGAGGCAGCATAGATGACAGGAAAATCACATCTGGGTACACATTTCATTTTGGTAAAGGTGTTGTTTCATGGGCTTCAAAGAAACAGCCCATAGTAACTCTATCTTCAGTTGAAGCAGAGTATGTTGCTGCAACAAGTGCTGCATGTCAAGCTGTCTGGATGAGGAGAGTCTTAAAAGACTTGTCAAGAACTATCAATAACTGACAACAATCTTCTGCGACAATAATTCATCCATAGCATTATCAAAAATCATGTGTTTCACAAGAGAACCAAGCACATCGACACAAGGTTTCATTTTATAAGAGAGTTGGTGAACAACAAGGAAATTTGTTTGGAATTTTGCAGGTCTGAAGACCAACTTGCCGACATATTCACAAAGCCATTGGCAAAGGACACATTCCAGTATCTGCGTAGTTATCTTGGAATGACAAGTTATCCACAGTGAACTCTGTCATAAATAGAGCATGTCTAAGCTCTGAAACATTTTGTAAATTTTTGTTTTAAAAACCCCATCTGCTTATAATTAAGCTGGAGTGTTGGAAAAATGTAATTACTTGCAGATCTGTACTTGAGTTCCAGCTGACTCTGTCAGATTCTGTACAAGTCAATATCTTGTCTGTCAATTTGACAAGAAGGAGAAGTCCACGAGTAGGAAACATAGTCTAGTCAAATTTATTTCTGAAGCTAAGTTGTTAGGTAGATAGTTATTATAGTCTTTAATGGCAAGTCAGTTGGCCCATGTAGTAGCAATTTTCAGATTGCCTATAAATAGAAGAAGCAATTTGTAAATCAGTTGACAGAGAAACATAGACACAAGAGAAACAATATACACTGAAGGAACTCCGGGTGAGAAAGAGAAGTCGAAGCTCAAGCTTCTGTGCATGTGATTTAGTCAAAGAGCTGAAGCTCTATAGACCGACGAGTCTGGACCGACCAGTTTGTAACCGACAAGTTTGTAGTACTTTGTTATTTCCACATAGTTAATATATGAAATAGTTTGTGGTTGAATGCATGATTATTTGGCCGCATATATTTCCATATTTACTTCTGTAAAAGTCTTTTACAATTACTAATAAGTAAAAGAACAAGAACCCATAAAAATCTCACCGGGTGAAAGTTCCAAGTTTTACGGCACATTGGTCGACTCAAGTCTTCCTACATATTTGGGCATATGTTTCTCTTAAGTTATTTGGAATTGTAAGTATGTCTATTTTACTTCATCTTACTCACAGGTGAAAAGCATTTGTAATTTCTTAAGTCTTTAGACTAAGAAACATATTATGTAGATTTCGACCAAAGTGAGCCGACGAGAGTGGTCGAGCCGACTTGGTCGAAGAAACCGACTTGGTCAACGCAATCAACTTGGTCAGAGAGCTGACTTGGTCGAAGCAACCAACTTGGTCGGAGAGCCGACTTGGTCGAAGAGCCGACTTGGTCAGAGTAAAAGTGGTCGAGGTAAAAATCGGTCAGACAAGTAAGTTGAAGTAATTTTGGTCGAGTGAAGGACTGACTAAAATTTGTAAACTTGTCTAGTTGGACATAGACAAGTTTCACCTGACTGGTGAAAAAGTAAAGTGGTCGGCGTGAAAAGTAAAAGTGAAAAATTGAATATCGACTAAGCCCTAAACCCAAGTTTAGTCAGCTCGGTTTTGGCTATCAGGATTGTAGTTGGGTTCGTAGCTCTTACTTTTGAATTTGAGTTTGATCAGAAGACAATCTCGTGGCCATAATCGGCTCAGTTGACAGTTTCTCACAATGGCAAATCTCAACCATATATTCATCCAGGTCATGAATAAATAACTGATCCATGTAGATTCCTTCTTCCTCAATGATTCTTTTTACATATTTGATGTTCATTTCCTTCAACTTTCTCTCCGCGCCCTGCACATATTCGCACTGCAATTCCAAATCCAACATCAGAAAAGGGTCAGGTTAGCATAATATTTTAATTACTACAATTTGGCAATGGGTATAGGGATGAATATGGAGAGATCTAGTAATATACCTAAAAGGAGATGCGATTATCATTTGGATATATTTCAGTTTTCTTGGGTAAATTGTCTGAGTCTTGGGATTGCAGAAGATGGATGTCGATTCCGTAATTAAGCATCGTGCAAAATGAACAGAAACCGATAAGTTGAAGATGCTCCGGAAAAATTATATAAATAATTAAATCTCATAGCAGTAGAATATGTAGTGATGTAGTTACGAGGATCCGTTAAATCCAAAGGATTCGGGTCTTTTAACCAGAACAAAACCAAGGATTCCTTGGTAAAATTTGGCGGAATCCTTGATGGATGTGTATATGAGAGAAATATGGTTCAACGAACTCAGAGGAAGCAGTCTTACTCATGTAGTGGATCCAATGTCGCTAATGGAGCTCTTTAGTACCATTTTTCCAATGTCTGTACACAATGTAGTTAATTCTCTAAGTTTTGTTTTTGTTCCTTCCGAGGCAAGCAAAAAGAGATTGTGCTGGTAAAAATTCATAGCTATAAATGTGAAAATGACAAGGAACAAAGAGGGTCATATATTTTTGTAGTAAAACTATGGTGTAATGTGGATGGTGATCCACAAGTCAACTCAAAAAAGCTAAATTGGAGTAAAGTCTGAGAGGTCTAAGGCAATGGGAAATGGAATAAACTGAAAGAAAAAAGAGAATATTTGGAAATAGATGAACTAAGCGTCCAAAGAAACCTATATATATGTATATACACACGAAACAGATGTTATCTGTCTGGAAGCAAGTGAATGATGTTAATGAACTCTGCAGTGGTGTTCTTGACAACTGAGTTAGCCTACCGCCGAGTTGCTAAGTGAACACTTGCTCTATGCTACTAACTTGGGTGCCAAATATTTGGGCTTTCATTAGTTACAAGATTCTTAATTAAAATGCACATGGACTTTCATATATATATATATATGATTATGAACTTAATCTTTGCAATAGCTTGGCAATTAGGGTTGCGATATATATATATATATATATATATATATATATATATATGTTTATGAACTTAATTTTTGCAATAGCTTGGAAATTAAAGTTGTGAGTGGTTATATATATATGTATATATATACATTTTGAATATTTGTGATAACTTGGTAATTAGGGTTAGTTAGTGCTGATATGGTGTGAGGCTTTAAGATTGTAGTTATTAAATTTCATTAAATTAGTTCTTCTAAGAGTTATCTTTTAAAACAGAATTAAAAAAACATATATTATGTAAAAATTTTTGTTTTAATTGTTTTAATGAAAATAGTTGATAAATTTATTGAGAAAATTAGTTTTATAATATTTTTAAAAAAAGGTTTGAAGTGTCTAAATAATTTCCAAGTGGATAAGGTGTCACAAGTCAAACACAGACACATTTATATTCTTTATGATGTAATTTTACATATTTGTCAAATTTTCTATCGAATTTGGTAACATCTTTAAAACAATCTCAATCTTAATGAATGAGGAGGATCATATAAGGTTTTCATGATATTTTTGGTTTTATTAATTAATAGTTTTAATAAATTTGTGTTGGTTGAGTTTATGTATAATCAATATATGGATACCATAATAATAAATAATGAAATGCCAATATCAATAATACTAAGAAAAGAGTCATGGATGGTCAATCAACTAATTCAAATAGTAATTCAATATAATTAAGCACTAGACCCCAACCAAATAAGTTTCATACTACCTCATTTTCAATTTCCATGGCAATAGTTCCAGCACCATATGTAAGGTTGGATTCTTAGTTTACATATAGTTAACATCTAGTGTCAATCTAAGATTCAATGCTAAAGGATGATAATCAGCATGAAAGTGTTTCTCTAAGGTAAACTGAAGGATAGTGGAGATCCAAGGTTAAACCATGAAAATTATCTATTTTATTACTTGTAGGGATTGTCAAGTTTAACTATTTTTTCCTTAGCTTTAATAAGTTTAGCTGTATCAAAATTAATGAAAATATTAATAAAAAAAATTATACTGAATTAAAAAAAAATGATTTAAAAATATCAATCATTAATTGAATCATTTGATAATTTTGTAAGCATGTATAACCACCATATTGGATAGTCTTGAACAAAAATGATTTAGCCTTGAAAAATGGTTAAACCATATATAATAACATTCATTGATTAACACAAAAAGATGGCATTAAATTATTACAAATAAAGTTAAACACTATGTGGCATCTTCAATTTAAATAAGGGTTTCATTTCAACATTTGAAATTTAATTTCAAAGAGATCAATAGTTATTTTAATCATTAACATATGCACATTAACTATAATATCAAAATACATATATGTGTAGCACATATACATATGGCATGTCAAATTTACATGAGTGATACATCTCAAATTTAAATGAATGATCTGCATCTCCAATCCAGTTTAATATGCTATAAATGATCAATAATTTAAATCATATGCATACACACAATACATTTTATAAATAAAACAACTTCAGCATCCACACGATGTGAAAACCCATAATATATACTAAGGACAATACCAAAATAGATCTATATGTCAAATATAAATTTAAAATATCAATCTAGGTAGTAATTAAATATATGCATGTCAACAATTTATACAAGCTAGGTCTATTAGCAGAGCTAGAGGAATAGGTACCTCCACCACTAGAGCCATAGCCATCAATTCCTTTGCAAATCTTAATGTAGAATATAGGATCTCGTATATCTCTCTACCATAATATATATCACTCCAAGCAACCATAAGATTTATACAATCAATAAGGACGATAATAACAATTTAGTAAGTTGTTAAAAAAAAGGAATTAAAAAAAAATTCAATTATCGCATAAAAGAAAAGGAATTCAATTATGGCAGCCATGTACACCTAGATTTGTCTCTTGTAGGAAACGAGAAGACTAAAGAGAATTACTTTGGTTTTCTACCTTCCCACGAACATTGAGTTAATTCCCATCATCTCGTTTAATGCTAGGTAATTGTAACGTGTTTAGAGGGCCTTCTCTCAAGTTGTGTAGTTTTTCTAGGCTGTGCCGAGGAGTTGGGCTCCGTAAAGCCATCACTCATTTATAAAAATCATGTTTATGATGTGACGATGGGTCACAAATTCATTAGTCTCCCATGCATTTCGAATCTTCTATATACAATGGTTGATGAAAATTACGAATCTTCTATATACAATGGTTAATGAAAATTACAAAGTTTAATGTGACAATGGGTCAGTAGTCTCCCGTGCGTTTAGAATCTTCTATATAAAATGGTTAATGAAAATTACAAAGTTTTTGGGCCATTTTAAGGTCTATATCCTCTTGGCCTTCCACACATACCACCAAAGCTACAAGAAGCTGATTTTTCCAAAAGCTCGGGTTAAGCAGATACAACCAAGCTTCATTCCCATACATATCACTAAAGCTAAAATACTTTGTACAGTGGCTCATTTTTATAAAGCTTCAAATTAAAAACAAACAATGAAAATTCATTCAGGCGATCAAGATGTTTTTCGAGACCGTTTTTAAACAGTTAAAAGATTTCCAAGGAGAATATATTTCTTAAGTAATTCGGAAAAAACATTTTGATATTTGATACAAATTGAAAAACAAATTAACAACTGCGTTGAACATAAGCAACCAAATTTCAAATTCAAATGAACTAGACACATTAAACCTAGAAATGAATGTTGGCATAGTCAAAGACACAGCCTTGTTTCCATTCAAAAACTCCAAAAAAATATTAAAAGACACTTCCTCTCTTTTATTCCCTCTGCTGCCTATTTATCTGGAAGTTTTCCAATAGTTACATCCATTGTTTTGGGTTGTATATAATAAACAAAATCAGGAGAGTGCGATAACTATTCTCTTTCCTGTAATACAAATCGCCATTTACCAAGGCTTCTTCTACATTATTTCTATATAGCAATCTCATGTTGTGTTGAGCTTGTATGCCAACAAGCATCTCTTCAGCATCTCTTCCTCAATTTTGAATTTGAATAGAAGAATGCAACCTTGCTGCTCCAATATTTAGATAACCCTAACAACCGGAATACTTTGAACCTGTCTATTATCATACCAATAACACCCACGCTGCAATACCTGACATCGCATGAATTGGGCTTTATTGTCCTTTGAAAGAGAGAAACAAAGCTGCCTGAGCTTGCATTAGCGGCGCTACCTCTTATGTCATTCGCCCAAACCTCATAGAAGAAATAGACATACATAGTAATACAAAATCGCATGGAGTTGTGTTAGTTGTTTTGTAATCAAGGAAAACAAACAATAGGTTGGTCCAACTATTTTGAAAAGAATTCAGAATCGCTAGGGAAATGAGTCCGCTCTTGAAATGAATAATACATCAGCAACTGAGACAAATCCCTTGTTTTGCTGTCCTTGCACGTCCAGAAAACAACTGTGGATTGTAGTTGGGTTCGTAGCTCTTACTTTTGAATAGGGTCATGAATCAATAGCTCATCCATGTAGATTCCTGCTTCCTCAACGATTAGTTTTACATATTTGATGTTCATTTCCTTCAACGTTCTCTCAGCGCCCTCCACATCTTGGCACTGCAATTCCAAATCCAACATAAGGAAAGTGTCAGGTTAGCATAATATTTTAACTGCTACAATTTGGCAATGAGTAGTAATATACCTGAAAGGAAATGTGATTATCGTTTGGATATATTTCAGTTTTCTTGGGCAGACTGTCTGAGTCCGGGGATGGCAGAAGATGGATGCCGATTCAGTAATTAAACATCCTGCAAAATGAACAGAAACCGATAAGTTGAAGATGCTCCCAAAGCATTGTAGGCATTATTAACTCTCATAGCAGTAGAAGATGTAGTTACCAGGCTGCATCAAATCCAAAGGATTGGGGTCTTTTAACCAGAACAAAACCAAGGACGTCTTGGTGAAATTTGGTGGAATCCTCGATGGATGTGCAGATGAGAGAAATATGTTTCAGCGAACTCAAAGGCAGTGGTCTTACTCCTGTAGTGGATCCAATGTCGCTAATGGAGCTCTTCAGTACCATTTTTCATGTGTCTGTACACACTGTAGTTAATTCTCTAAGTCTTGTTTCTGTTCCTTCCCAGGGAAGCAAAAAGGGATTGTGGTGGTCAAAATTCCCAAGTATAAATGGGAAAATGACAGAGAACAAAGAGGGTGATAGAGTTTTGGAGTAAAACTATGGTGTAATCCGGACTGTGATCCACAGGTCAACTGGGAAAAGCTACATTGGAGTAAAGCGCGAGAGGTCTAAGGCAATGGGAAATGGAATAAACTGAAAGAACAAAAAGAAGACTTTAAAATAGAAACCTATATATATACGAAACAAATGTTATCTGTCTCAAAGCATGTGAATGATGTGTAAACCAATGAACTCTGCAGGTGCGTTCTTGACGACCGAGTCAGCCTACGACTGAGTTTTTAAGTGAACACGTGCTCTATGCTGCTAACTTGGGTGTCAAAATATTTGGGCTTTGATTAGTTACAGGATTCTTAATTAAAATGCACATGGATTTTTTAAAATATATATATATATATATATATATATATATATATGATTATGAATTGAATCTTTGCAATAGTTTGCTAATTAGAGTTGTGAGTGGTTATATATATATACCTTTTGAATATTTGTGATAGCTTGGTAATTAGAGTTAGTTAGCAGTGATATGGTAGTGATATGGTGTGAAGTTTTAATATTGTAGTTATTAAATTTCATTAAATTGGTTGTTTTAAAAGTTATTTTTTCAAACAGAATTAAAAAACATATATTATGTGAGTTTTTTTAATTTAATTGTTTTAATGAAAATAGTTGATAAATTTATTGAGAAAATTAGTTTTATAGTATTTTTTAAAAATGGTTTGAAGTGTATAAATAATTTCAAAGTGGATAAGGTGCCACAAGTCAAACATAGACACATTTATAATCTTTATGATGTAATTTTACATATTTGTCAAATTTTCAATCAAGTTTAAGACAATCTCAATCTTAATGAATGAGGAGGTTCATATAAGGTTTTCACAATATTTTTGTTTTTATTAATTAATAGTATTAATAAATATGTGTTGGTTGTGTTTATTGATAATCAATATATGTACACCCTAATAAAAAACAATGAAATCTTAATATCAATAATACTTAGAAAAGTGTCATGGACGGTCAATCATCTAGTAATTCAATATAATTAAGCACTAGACCCCTACCCAATAAGTTTCATACTACCTCATTTTCAATTTCCATGGCAATAGTTCCAGCACCATATGTAAGATTGGATTCTTATTTTACATGTAGTTAACATCTAGTGTCAATCTAAAATTCAATGCTAAAGAATGATAATCAGCATGAAAGTGTTTCTCTAAGGTAAATTGAATGATAGTGGAGATCCAAGTATAAACAATGAAAATTATCTATTTTATTACTTGTAGGGATTGTGAAGTTTAACTATTTTTTCCTTAGCTCTAATAAATTTAGCTGTATCAAATTTAATGAAAATATTAGTAAAAAAAATTATAATGAATTAAAAAAAAATGATTTAATACTATCAATCATTAATTGAATCATTTGATAATTTTGTAAGCATGTATAACCACCATATTGGTTCATCTCGAACAACAAAGAATTAGCCTTGAAAAATGGTTAAACCTTATATAATGACACTAAAAAAAAGGCATTAAATTATTACAAATAAAGTTAGACACTATATGGCATCTCCAATTTAAATAAGGGTTTCATTTCAACATTTGAAATTTAATTTCGAAGACATCAATAGCGATTTTAATCATTAACATATACACATTAACTATAATATCAAAATACATATATGTGTGGCACATATACATATGTCATGTCAAATTTACATGAGTGACACATCTCAAATTTAAATGAATGATATGCATCTCCAATCCAATTTAATATGCCATAAATGATCAATAATAAAAATCATATGCATACACACAACATCAACATCGACATGATGTGAAAACCCATGATATATAAGAAAGACTATACCAAAATAGATGTGTGTGTCAAATATAAATTTAAAATATCAATCTCGGTTGTAATTAAATATATGCATGTCAACAATTGATACAAGCTAGGTCCATTAGCAGAGCTAGACTCGAATTGGCACCTCCATCACTAGAGCCATAGCCATCAATTCCTCTGCAAATCTTAATGTAGAATGTAGGATATGGTATATCTCTCCACCATAATATATATCACTCAAAGCAACCATGCTATAAATATGCTTGATATGGTATATCTCTACACCATAATGTGGGATTATTGTGTAAAATGACGTAAATATGCTTGTAAATATTCCTTGCATAGACCTCAAGGACATGGAATAACTAGTGATTGGCTAAATTATGTAAATATTTCTATATGGCCATGTGTTAATCTTCTCATGATGACACAAGATCTATGCAAATATTTATATTGGAAAATAATAAAGTGTTCCATAATGATTTTTTAAAGAGCACTAGAGGGCCTATGATTCCACCACACGGGGGCTTCACTTGTTCACCAATATCCTATCACGTTAGTACATATTGTGGGTTTTAAAATAATTAAAAATTGAACCAATACATTGTAGGTATTGGGGGGGTGAGGGTTTAAGGTGCAGGTGGTTTACAAGGATTAAGGCATAAAAAGGGGTGGAGAGGAGGTTTAAAGTATTGAGAGGGGGTTTCAACAAAAAGAGTTTGGATCAATATCTCTGGAAATTAAGGGTATTCTTTAATATCCCATGATTGCAGGTGCTGTGTGAGATGTTCACTAAGTGAAGTCCCCATGTTCCATGAAGGGGAAACTAAATCTCCTTTTCTTAGGTGTCATCCTTAGAGCTCATCGATTTTCGACCACGAGCCTTAAAATATCCACTTACTTCCTTTGAATTATGAAATCCAATCATAAAATGCATGTGTGAGGTTGGTCGAAAAGTCTTTTCGTAAAGTTATGGAAACATGCGATGAATACACTTCCTATGACAATTGTAAGGGTGATTTATTTTACTGTCTAAAGTCGTGTTAGTTGTATTTTCTCCAAAAATTTCATACCCACTATAGTGTATCACTCATTTTCCATCCAAGATTAATAAACTACGTCGATTAGTGTGGTTAACTTGATGTTTCCAATTACTAGATTGATAAACTAAGAAAAAAATAGCGTTGTGTAGTGGAAATCGCAAGCATGAGGGTAAAGATGATGCTTGTATATGAGAAGAGAGATTGGGTAACCTTAAACACCTTTCACCTGCTGGTCATTTGTTTCTCCTTGGATACTTGAAATTATATGAATTAATTTTGTAGGAGATTCTGTAAAAGAATATAACAAATTGGACTCTTTTTGTATGTTTAGATGCATGATCGTAAATGAAATTCCGTATACATTCCAAAATGCACCAATAATTTACGATGGTTTTCTAGGGAAACAACCACCTAGGAAATTCACCTTGTATGTTTAAATGCATGGTCGTAAATGAAAATCCGTATACATTCCAAAATGCACCAATAATTTAGAATCGTTTTTGTTTATACCTTGATATAATAGTGAGCTCAATATTTAAGACAACATCGACAATTATGATGCCTTACTATACCAATTCTAGTATGGAATTTTTAAATTTAAAAATGTGACCACTTGTTCACTTATAATACATTAGTGCACCACCAATGGTGCCTCATAGTGGTATATCTTGCATGAACAAAGCATCCAAATCATACTTATCATTTATGGTCTTGGATATGTATGATGCACAAGAGCAGCAATAGAGGTGCTACCATACATTTGCAAAAGCATGAAAATGTGTCGGAGCATGTTTAATTTAAACAAATCATGTTGATTCTATTCATTTGTTTGGCACATCGTTGATGATGCCTACGTGCATTTCTTAGAGCATTAACAAGCCCGAGATACTTTTAATATTAAAATATCTTAATAGTGTGTTTAGAATATCAAGACTCTCTAAGTACCATCTCATCTAATACTATAAGAAGAACCAATATTCCAAGGGAATCATATTTTTATTTTTGTAACTCCGAAGTGTACTTATGATGTACAAGATGATTAATAGATGTGCTATGAAACATTTAAAAACATACACATAAGTGTGAGAAGATGTTTAATGTAAACATATTTTCTTAATAGTTTGTATATAATATCAAGACTCTCTAAGTACCATCTCACCTAATACTATAAATAAAACCAACAATGCGAGAGAATCATATTTATTATTTTTGTAACTCCAGAGTATGCTTATACTTTGCCACTGTACCTGTGAATGAATAAAAAACCCACAACAAATATGTCAAAGAGAAAAAAACTCAAATCGGAGCCACGTACACCTAGTTTTGTCTCATGTAGGAGAGGAGAAGACTAAAGAAAAGCACTTTGGTTTGCTACCTTCCCACGAACATTGAGTTAATTCCCATCATCTCGATCAGCGAATCATAATGCTAGGTAATTGTAACGTGTTTATAGGGCCTTCTCTCAAGTTTCGTATTGTTCAAGGCTCGCGGAGCAGTTGGGTTCGGTAGACCGAGTAGTCATTTCTAAAATCATGTTTATAATGTGACAATGCGTTTCTAATGTCACAAATTCAGGAGTCTCCCATGCGTTTCTAATATTCTATATACAATGGTTAATGAAAATTACAAAGGTTTTTACCCTTTATGTCATCTTGGCCTTCCACACATACCACCAAGCTACAAGTAGCTGATTTTTATAAAAGGTCGGGTTAAGAAGAAACAACCAAGATTCATTCCCATACATATCATTAAAGATAAAATACTTTTTACAGTGGTTCATTTTTTATAAAACTTCAAATTAAAAACAAACAATGAAAATTCATTCGGGCGATCAAGATGTTTTGCTGGACCGTTTTTAAACAGTTAAAAGATTTCATAGGAAGGCTTGAATGTATTTCTTTAGTGATTAGGCAAAAACATTTCGAGATTAGATAGAAAATGAAAAAAAAAATAACAATTGCGTTGAACATTAGTAAAAGACACAGCAGCAATGTTTCCATTCAAAAACTCCCAAAAAAATTGAAAGAGACTTCCTCTCTTTTATTTCTGCTGCTGCCAATTTATATGGAAGTTTTCCAATCGTTACATCCATTGGTTTGCGTTGTATATAATAAACAAAACCAGGGGAGTGCGATAACTATTCTCTCTTGCCTGTAATATAAATGGCCATTTACCAAGGCTTCTTGTACATTATTTCTATATAGCAATCTCATGTTGTGCTGAGCTTGTATCTCTTCAGCATCTCTTCCTCAATTTTGAATTTGAATAGAAGAATGCAACCTTACGGATCCAATATTTAGATAACCCTAACAACCGGAATACTTTGAAGATGTCGAATATCATACCAATAACACCGATGCTGCACTATGGGACACCGTATGAATTGGGATTTATTGTCCTGAGAAAGAGAGAAACAAAGCCGCCTGAACTTGCATTAGCGGCGCTACCTCTTATGTCCTAGACATACATAATAATACAAAATCGCATGGAGTTGTGTTAGTTGTTGTGTAATCAAGGAAAACAAACGAAAGGTTGGTCCAACTATTCTGCAAAGAATTCAGAATCGCTACAGAAATGAATCCGCCTTTGAAATGAATAATACATCAGCACTTGAGATCAATCTCTTGTTCTGCTGGCGTTGCACGTGCAGCAAATATCTTTTACGCAACTTTGGATTGTAGTTGGGATCGTAGCTCTTTCTTTTGAATTTGAGTTTGATGAGAAGACAATCACCTACAATCACCTGGCCATAATCGGCTCCATTGGCAGTTTCTCACAATTGCAGATGTCAACCATATATCCATCGGGGTCATGAATAAATAGCTGATCCACGTAGATTCCTGCTTCCTCAACGATTCGTTTTACATATTTGATGTTCATTTCTTTCAACGTTCTCTCCGCGCCCTGCACATCTTCGCACTGCAATTCCAAATCCAAGGTAAGGAAAGGGTCAGGTTAGCATAATATTTTAACTACTACAATTTGGCAATGAGTGCAGGTCTGAATTTGGAGAGATCTAGCAATATACCTGAAAGGAGATGTGATTATCGTTTGGATATATTTCAGTTTTCTTGGGTAGACTGTCTGGGATTGCAGAAGATGGATGCCCATTCCGTAACTAAACAGCCTGCAAAATATTAAATTCTATACTGATTTTAATCATTAACATATAAAATATTAAATTCTATAAATCATTTAATGATACCAACAGGCAATTAAAATTAAAAAACATAGTTACATTAACCATAATATCAAAATACATATATGTATAGCACATATACTTATTCCATGTCAAATTTACATGAGTGATACATCTCAAATTTAAATGAATGATGTGCATCTCCAATCCAATTTAATATGCGATAAATGATCAATAATATAAATCATATGCATACACACAATATATTTTATAAATAAAACAACATCAGCATGGACATGATGTGAAAACCCATAATATATACGAAGGGCAATACCAAAGTAGATCTGTATGTCAAATATAAATTTAAAATATCAATCTCTGCTGTAATTAAATATATGCATGTCACAATTTATAAATGCTAGGTCCCTTAGCAGAGCTAGAGGAATTGGTACCTCCACCACTAGAGCCATAGCCATCAATTCCTCTGCAAATATTAATGTAGAATGTAGGATCTCGTATATCTCTATACCATAATGTATATCACTCAATGCAACCATACGGTTTATAGAATCAATAGGGAGAATAATAACTAGTTAGTAAGTTGTTACAAGAGATTTTGGTTAACCAACTGCTAGAGGAAATGGTTTTCAATATGGTGTTAATGATATTTTGGTCAATATTCTCTTGGAAGAGATGGTGTTCACCCTAACTCTATAGGAGATGGTGTTCAGTCACCTTGTGAAGGAGATGGTTTTTGGCCTCATGCTCACGATGGAAATGGTATGCATTCTCCTTATGGAGGATTTGGTGGAGTTTGAGGAGGAAGAGGAGTTCAAGGAGGAAAATATGGAGGTGGAGGATCACCATAATTTGTAGATGAATATAAAGAAGATTAATGCTCACGGCGAACCCTCAACTTATTGATTATGCTAAGGTCACCAACAATATTAGGAATCAATAAATGATAAAAATGGAAGGGTAACCGTAGTAGTGTGATATTAGGGTCACTATATTTATGCAAGCTGAGGGTCCCTCATGATATTCCTTGCTCATATAGGGACCACTCTATGGTGATCGATAAATGCACCAATCTAATTTGTTATCCCTTATTTTGTGATTTGGATTGCATTATATGTCAAGTATATAAACCTAGGAAAACTCATAAGCCTCACTCGTTTCTCCGTCATGTAGGATAGGCCCCTCCAACATACATTCCAATATCTAAAAAAATTCTATGCAACAATCATTAGATAGGTTAAAAAAAATGTGATCAAATTACATGTGTATTGAACACAAAAGCAAATATGAAACAAATATCTTCGGCATATGGTGGATTAGACTTTCTAAGTAGTATGATTTCACATACTCATGGTTGCATCCCTCCATATGAGAACCACACGAGGTTCAGTTGTGACCATCCTCGCTAGATGGAAACTTTAATACATCTAAAGTGAACAACCTACATGACCACTCCACATGGTTCCTCTTGGGAAAAAATGCCCCATGCGTGTGTATCCATATCAATCATCGACCTAGAATGAAGGTGGGAAAATGTCAACTCAGTGACCAAAAATCTATCAAGAAATAAATTAAATATATATGAATAAATTAAGATTAAAATCCTACCAACAAACAAAGCATGATCGTGAATTCCCACTAGCTCATTCAGTGAATTCCCATGATTGTGATCGTTAGCAAGGCGACCCATGTTCAAATCCCATTAGGGGTGAAATAGGTTGGAGGAAAAATCGTTAAATCCAACCAAGTTAACGCATGCTATGGTCCAAGTTGGGTGGGATCCAGGTTATTTTGATGGAATAGATGTCCCTAGGTCATGGTTTCTCAAAGAAAAGGCCACTCCCAGAAAGTGAGGGAGTTTCGAGCAAGAAAAAAACACAGCATGGCAAAATTCCAAAGGAAAATCAACTTTCACAAAAAATGGTATACCACCTAATGAGTATAGGACTCTAAAATAAAGTATCTACAAAGTGCATCAAATAGTCGCTAACACATTTCCTATCATAGGTATAGTGTGTTAGTGTTATGATCATTAGAGACAAGCAATTAACCTACATGGATGTAAATGTACCTATCCACCTACAAATCAAAAGTTGCTAGGGTCAACGATGCTCACACTATCATAGCTATGAATATATGAAATATGGGCCTCTCCCACAATGTTAGGAAGGATGTAAAACCCCTGTTTTTACCTTTGAATTGCAATAAATCATATTGTGTAAAATGACATAAATATCCTTGTAAATATTCCTCGCATAGACATCGAGGGCAAGGAATAACTAGTGTATGGCTAAAGGGCGCTCGCACGAAGTTGGTTCCATTTTTTGGTGCCACTTAGGAAATCAGAAACGCACTTCCGAAGTGTAAATCAAGAACACATATGCGTTATTGATGGCACGTTCGGAATAACCCGAGCCCAAACACAAGGCCAAGGTTCGTGGAAATCTATATTGCATATCCGATATATCGCATTCACGATTTGTAATTTTACATATCGCATATGCGATAGGTAACATTAAAAAACGCATATGCGATATATCGCATATGCGATATATCGCATATGCGATATGTAAATTTACAAAACGCATATGCGATATATCGCAAGTGCGATATGCAACCCAAACATTTTATGTCATATTGACACTCCCAAAACTTGTTCTTTGTAGTTTTGAAATGGTAACTAATAAAAAAAAAATCGCTCTTGGTCAGCTTAACCTTACTTCAAACCCCATAATAAATCACCAAAAATGAAAAAAAATCCAACTTATAAGAAATCATATATGACCATACATTGTGCAATTGACAAATCAATTGTCCTCTTAATCACTATATATCTAGCTAGTATTTAGAACAAGTTTTAATAGATCCCTATAATGAAGTATGAACTATAGGTAATGAGATTCATACTATTGAAGTGATCAACCTAAACTCCAACTCCAATCTCTTTAAAAAGTCCTAGGAATTCGAATATTCTATTTATCGAACTTAGCCTTTGGGATATAAACCCCCAAAAGATCAATAATTGAAAGAAAAAAAAAAGCATTTAAACCATACTCTTGAGTAAGAGTGTGCCACTCCTTCCAAGAACAAGAGATATAATCCCACAAATCATGATAA
>LPNX010190663.1:0-14746 GCA_001517045.1 Pseudotsuga menziesii
TGGTTTTTAAGCTCAACCCTCAATGTGTTGGAAATAACGTCCTGCTGTCAAACATCTATGTTATTGCAAGTAGGTGGGAAGATGTAGACAAGGTAAGAACAATCATGAAAGATAAAATTGTGAAAAGAATCCATGGTACAGCTGGATTGAGGTCAATACTAGAGTGCATCCATTTCTTATAGGAGATTGAACACACCCACAAACTGAGTTGATCTAGGTAATGTTGGGTAGCTTGGCTCTACAGATGCAAGAAACAAGTTATGAACACTATGAAATTCATTTAATTCTCATTTGTACTGTAGAAAGACAGGGATCATTATGAGGTTATTACCTGAAATAGTGAACTCGTATACCAGCAAAGTGGATAGTTGATTGACAGCACCAAAGCGAGTGTAGACTCACGCTGGATTCTTTGAAGGTAATCTATCAGGTTCTTTGAAGAGATTTAATATTTTTTTGGAAAGATAAATATCAGGGTTTAGTTCAATGCATTAATAGAACTTATTTGTGAATTTATTCATTTATCTTTTTGATCCACTCAATTAGGGATTATCACAACTCTAAATGATTATCCATCTATATAGAATTTCTGATGGGATTTTAGTTGTACAAACACTGTGATCAAGATTTGGAATTTGTGTATGAGGTTTCCACAATAGTCACGTTGTAGAAAATTTATGGGGTTAAACTCTGTTGAATTTTAAAACTTCTTGACATTTCTAATGGACACTTCATGGTCCACTCATCATTAGGGAATTCAAATTAAGCATTGATATTTTAAGCATTTCGTCTTTCCTCCTATTAAATAATAATTTTAATCATATGTTAGTATTTTTTTCAAAACAGTTAACCTACTTGTCCCCTATTTATTTCCTCTATAGGATCACTCAAGAGTTGGTTCTATCTATCAATGATTTATTTGAATCCTTGATGATGGGTGGAGTGTCCCATATTGTCATATTTTTAGGTGGTTGTTGATCACATATTGTTCGATTTTGAGGTATTTGTTGACCATATGCACTAGCTAGTGAGGAAAAGTGCACTACTTGGAGTTATTCTTGGCTTTCTAAAATCATATTTATCTGGTAAAAAGAGCACTCTACGCGGAAGATATTTTTGGTATCGTGTTTGTCCAAGGAAACTCCTATTTATCCAATCATAGAGGGTGCACTAGTTTGGGAGCATCTTTTCCACTTGAACTCATCTTTATCCATTCAAAAAGACCGTGTTGTTGATAGTCTTGTTTTTGGCATGCTTTATCTTTATTTCGGAAGCAAAAGGAGGGTGCACTTGTTGATGGAATGAACTGAGTTTATTTTTATGCATGCTTTATATCCATGTTATCTTAGGTAGGATGCACCACTTAGGTTATGATTAGGCCGATTTTATCCTCTTTTAGTCATCTTTAATCAACACTTGATAGTTAGGAGGAGGGAATATTTTTAGGTTTCCCACATTATGTTCATGTTTTCAGGGAATATTTTTAGGTTTCCCTGTACAAATAAGTAGTTGATGGATGCATTTTGTGGATTTCTAATTATGTTTGGATCTATTTTTAATCAGCTTAAGGGAGGTGCCATTATGAGTGGTATTATCAGTATTTTTTATCTCCTAAACTAAGAGTGAAAGGCACAAATATGGATTGATAAAAGGAGAATCAGGTTCACTATCTATCAAAGTTTTATTCGAATCCCCTAATGATGGGTGTTGTGTGACGTAATGTCCCCAATTTTGGGTTCTATTGCTCTAGAAGTGGAGATGACTATTGGGGTAATTTGATGTTACCAGTGAGCTCATAGCGTTAAGAGGAGTTTAGAGGATCACTCTTGCCCTGTCAGTTTTTTATTTCAATGCAATTTGACCATTCCCTTAATTTGGGAGTAATAATTAACAGAATTTAATTAAAGTCTCTAAAGTTGTTATTTTATCTAAATTATCTAAGCGGGAGCCTTAGTGTAATAGCTGGTTGGAATTGGGATGGAAAGATTTAAATGTTGGGATGATGAAAAGTGACTTCCATTTCTCAGAAATGCTTTAAAGCAAATACATCACTTTATGGAGTAAAAGGAATAAATTATTAAAGTGAATTTTGAGGAAATATTGAAGAAAAAATTATAAATTCACTTTTTGATTAATTATTGAGCGGGAAACGTGAAAAGGAGATAAAAGAGAAATTGGAGTTCATTCTCTCATGATTCATGACTTTTGGCTCTTTGGATGGAAACCCTCACCCTAACTGATTGTGAGAGGGATAGGGTGATTGTGAGAGGGAATGTCGATCAGATATTTCATTGTACTTCATTGCAGTGGAAATGAAACATGCATACTTGCAGACTTACAGAAGATTCTCAAAGTTATTGGTGATTTTGTGGAGGATGCACTTGAACGTGGGCATTTTCAGCTTCATATATCTCGTGACCACCTACATATTTGATGAAAAAGGGTCAATTTACTTTACCTTTGCTGAGTATACTTTCATAAATGAAGGCGCTACATTTGGTAGGAAATGTGGGGCTATTGTTCTCAAAGAGGCTGCTTTCCTTGATAGGGCGATTTGGAGAAAGAAAAACGGAAAACCATCTTCTAGAGAGAATGCAGCTGCCTAGAAGGACGCAGACATTTTCAGTTTCATATATCTCGTGACCACCTACAGCTGTGATGAAAAAGGGTCGATTTACTTTACCTTTGTTGAGTATACTGTCATAAATGAAGGCGCTACACTTGGTAGGAAATGTGGGGCTATTGTGAAAGAGGGCGCTTGGGAGGGTGATTTGGAGAACAAAAAGGGGAAAACCATCTTCTAGAGAGAAGGTAGTTGTTGTTCATCGCTATGTTATGCTTGCGGGAGGACTATTTGCACTACCCACATCACCACACAGTTCAGTTGTGACTTTGGAGAGCTGGTCACTAGCAAAAAAAAGTTTGTAAGCTAAATACAACCTACAGGTCAGGAAAACAGTGATATTCATATTTGATTTGATGCGAATAGATTGCTATTACTTGCTATTGTATTTTCATGTTATCCAAATAAGAAATACTTGACATATTTTCCCTTGATGTTAATGAAAAATATCTTATATTCGTGTTCAATTTTTTCTGTGGATAACCATTATATTGAAATTTGAGAGATGAAACTTGCAAACAAATACCCAACTCTATCTTCAAACATATCTTAAAATAAGCATAAAATCAGGCCAGATTTGCATAGGGACATTTCAGTGGTGGGAATTGTTTCCAAACTATTTGACGAAAGTTCTGAACCAAAAAAGGCCTCAACATAACAGCAGTAAACTCCATTACATGTCAGCACTCTAGTGAAGGGATACTACATTAGTCCACATGTCAGTTTCTATTTGGATGCTGCTGAGGTAGCATTGTGTGGGTATTATCACTTTCACCTTGATCTCCAACAGGTTATCTCACTCGTGATGTAATTCAAAATTTTGACACTCAATGATTGAATTTACTTTCAAGTTAGCAACAACTGCATCTGTCAGCCATTTCTTGATATCTTAATCCATTAGTTCCTTCTTGCTGTTATATTTCTTTGCAAAATCTTTATCTATTCTTGAAATCATAGAATGAAGAGTATTTTTGTTTAATAACTGAGCCTCCTTCCTCAATAGAGCTTCCTGATGTGATACGCTCTCATACATTTCAGTCATTAGATTGATTCTCTTCTCAATAGGGTCACAATCAGTTAATAGTTCTATCAGCAATTGTATTTTGTAATTCCAAGCTTTCTGCATTTTGATCGAGTACATATCAATGGGTAATCAATGTCATTGGGCATGTATTATTAGTTGTCATTACAATGTACAACATAGTTAGTGATGATAACATATTTTGATGATTTCGAGAATCATAGTGCAAGTGATTTGATTTGCAATAAGTTGCAAATGCATCTCTATTCTATATTTTCAAAATACCTTGTTAATGGAATCGTAATTGACAAAAATTGATTTGGCTGGATACTAAGATTTTATTAAGCACATTAGATATCCCTAAATGAATACAAACTATATATATTGACCAATTGGCAGACATGTTTCAATGATTTTCAAAAATATCAGTTGGACAAAGATATCGATTGACATTCTCTAAAAAGGCACTATCCATAATCTTGTAGATACAGAGGCCAAGACTATTTCTCTAGTGCATTTTATGAAAATTAGTTCTTTTATATAATTCTGATATCCTAGCACATTGCGTTAGCTCAATTGGTTTGGACTGACCAGTTTCAAGATAGAGTTCACTAAGAGATCATGGTTCAAATGACACTCATCAGTGTTGTCCTCTGACTAAATTTTAGAAATTTATAATTCTAGATTACTGAGAACATCAAATCAAGTCAGAACATATGTACTATAGCCCCCACCAACCAAAAAAATCAATAAAACATTACCGAGCTTGGCATGATTTCATACAATTTCTCAAGATAGTATGATTTCGTAACTAGAATTTTCCACGAACTTTATAACTCTTCCTGAACAATGAAGATAAATTTGTACTAATGGCATTTCCATCCCAACTAGAGAAAGTGAATGTCACTGTTAGAAACTTAGAAAGTATAGATGGACATTATTCACTAAAATGAAAGCACCAAAATAAGAGAAAACAGGAAATAAAACGATCAAACTTTTTTTCCAAGTGTCTCACAGATCTTAAACATTGCTTGACCAATGTTATTCAACGCTGTGATTAATTCCTGTTGTGCTTTAACCTTCTCCTCCTCAATATATATCATCCTTTGTACACTCAAGATATGATCTTTCAAATACTTTTCATCTATCTCCATTCGTTGTTCAAACATACTACAATACTTGTCATGCCGTTTTAGATGCCCCTGCTCAGTCAGCTTAAGATTAGAAATGATTTTCTTATTGTTTTCAACAAAAGTTGATTTTATCCCTGATGTCATGGATCCTACTTTCCTCTTTTTCCTTGTAAAATGGTTGTCTCTATCAATCGAATCATCCCCTTGATTCTCGAGTGGTGTCTCAAGATTCATATTCTTATGCAGTGGGGTATTTTATTTTATTTATTATATAAACACCCCAATACTCCGAGGGATTTTTTATTGTAAATCATTTCCATAGATGAGGAAAGCAGAGGGAGCATAGGGCATGCACACATGGGTTTTTCGTGAGAAACTAATTCGCTGGTTTTCCATTCTGCATCCCATCAATACCCTTTTTCCATCAAGGGTTTAGCATTGCTGGAATTCAAGGTTATTGTTTTGATGAAAGGACCCATGGTGGTGGCACCATCCATGGAATGTTGGTTGTATTTACAGGCCCTCTTTGGACCATAATCGACTTGGGTGATTGGGGTTTTCAGAATTAGCACACCTACTCATCGATCCAATGGAATGGGGTTTTCTCACCTACACTTTCCTACTCCTAGATTCGATGGCTTGGGGTTTGTTCACCTATTCCTACCTGCTCACAGATTTGATAGGGTGGGGTTTCTCCAATGGCTGCACATCATCAATGCAAGGTCTATGATTCTGGTGAATGATGTTGGTGGGGCATTTAGCTAAGCTTGTTACCAGGTCCTTTCTATTTCCTCTTTTAAAATATTTTGCTATTAGTTATCATTTTGTCCCTAAGTAAGTGAATAATTTAGTTTTCGGTAATGGAAAAATACAGTTCAAATTTGCTACCAATTTTTTTGGGGGTATATCTTTCCTACGAGCTCATGGTTAATACAAGCAATATCAATGAGATCCTGATTGCCTTAATATCACACAACGCGGGGTGTTAGTTTCATTTGTATATTTCATCCCGATTGCCTTAATATCACACAACGTGGGGTGTTAGTTTCATTTGATTGTTAACACCCAAAAAGTGTCCACTACCTCATCTACCCCACTACATGGCTCATTTGTCCATTTTTCTACCATATTTCCCTTAAAAACACCTTTTTTCCTCCAGAAATACCCAAAATTCCTCTAAAATAGCAAAAATCCCCTAAAAAGGGAAGAAAAAATATAAAATAATGAGGAATAGGAGGAAAAAACCCTATACAGCTTCCCTAAACCATATGGTTTCCAAAACCATGGGCCAGCACTCCACCACTGAAAAAACTATAAATAGGTGATGGAGACCCCTTATTTCACATCCACAATCATAAGCACCCTTACTCTGCCAAAGTAGCTCTTGAAACCCTAGCTCACCCTTGAGCTACTTTCACCTTGAGAGCCCCTTTTGGCCCATTTCCACCATTGGAGAAAGAGAAGGAGCAAGTTGGAGCTTGGAGCAACCTTGGATCATTGCAAAGGGCTTCACCAACCTTCACATTGGAGGTAACATTAATACAAAAAGCCATTCTTTACATCTTGTTTTTCTGTTTCATGCACATGTTTAGAGTAATTTGTATTTTTGTCTTAGCATTTTAATTTACATTTACTGAACTGCTACTAAGGAGCCTCTTCTCCTTAGTAGGTGCTCATTCGCACAAGTTAGGGGTAAAACCCTAGCTACAGTTTTGGCGACTCAACTGGGTTTGAATTTCTGGTTTTAGTTTAAAAAATTGTTTAGTTTTCTGCAATAATTTCCCGTTTTTCCTTTCGGCTGTCCCTTTCGGTCGCCATAAACCGCATCTTTTCCCTCTGCAGTCGCGTCCCGACCGCGTCTTTCAGGCCTTTACCTGCGACCCGACCGTGGCTCTCAGACTTTTTCTGGTGCCCTGCCTACGGATTCAAGTCCGTTACCTACGATCCGACTGCATCTAATCAGCCTGTTTGCTGCGATCTGAATGCGCCTGTCGGCCATTTTCCCGCGTCCCGATTGCTACTTTCATCCCCTTATCTGTAACCCGACCGCGTCTGTCTACCCTTTTCCTATAATTCGACTGCGCTTTTTTCCTATTTCCTACTGTCCGACTGCTTCTGTCAGCCAGAAAGCCGCGAATTGTCCGCGCCTGTTCCCCTCAAACCCGCGGTCTGACCGCCCGATTTCGCCACAGACCCGCAGTCCTGTTTTTGAACCCAGCCCCTTTGCTACAATATTTTCTGCATCTGCACAGCCATTTGTTCTACCTACATCCCTACTTCCCTACAGCCTTTTCTGCAACATCATTTTTGTTCCCTTTTACAGAATCTGTTTAAAATTTCAGCATTTTAATTCAGAAAATTTTGCATGTTAAAGTTTTGAATTCAGTATTATTGTTAGTTAGAAAGTTGCCCCCCTTGTGGCACTTCTATTTTGGGTTCATCACCTCACGAGCACACACTCTGTCACATAATTCAAGTGAGCCTTAAAAAACTACTTAACTCAACCAATATTCTAACCCCACTTGGGAAACACAAAAGAATATTTGTAGTTAGGTAGGATCGGGGGGATAGGCTTCCAATAACACCCCTCAGTTACTTACACTTGAGACATAGCTGTTGTCCAATTAGGGAACCAAAATCCCCTAGTACTTTTTGGCACGATCACAACCAGTTTACCAGAGGGCCTCTCCCTTAGGAGGGTTGAAGTCGTGAGACTGGTTCCAGAGGCCTGAGTGGAATACCGCACTCCATTCAGTAAATGAAGGGCTACCTTTCGCAGTTCTCAGGATATCCCTGTATAGGGGTATTGCGGTAAAAGGACCAAACGGCATATTCACCTTTCTGGACGTGTCATGAACGAGGTATCTTAGTTGCCATTCTTCTAGGATTGACTACCCGGTGTCCCTCCTGGTAGGGGGATATCTTAGCCACTTGGCTTTCCTATTCATATTGTCTGACTTGGATTTCATCACCTTGCAGAGGATATGTCTAGTTGAGTCAGAATACTTTTAGTCAGGTGTTTGCATGTTCCCTTACCTCCTTTTGGTCTAGTGCGTCCACCATTTTTTTTTTTTTTGTTAGGAAACCTGCTGCTTGTTGGTATTCTGACCATTTTTGTTGACACTCCACCTATTGTAGCACAGCTGTTACAGTGGGTGTTTTGAGTTGGTTGTTGGCCTGAGTGCCCTATTTTTCGAGCTCTCCTTTTGCACACTCGGTTGCATTAGGGTTTTTGAGCTGTTTTTTACCCACCTCAACCCACAGAGATTTGACACCATCTGTCACCATTGAGTCCCCGAGACATTCTCGGTACATCAGGGGCGAACCCCCACAGCACGGTTCAATTGAAACCACCCGTCATCGACACAGATCATCTTCACTTGATACCACTTATCATAGATCTCGAGCCTTGTCACTTGACTCCACTCATCAACGGCATAGGACTCCATCACCAGATATTGACGCCCCTTATTTTACCTTCGATTTTGAGCCAGAGTCTGAGAACCCCATTTACACTGCCACTACTAGCCCCATGGCTGGCATGACTTCCACTCCCTTCTTGGTCGGGACCATTGGTGGCACATCCACCACTACACCAGTTACCACACTCGCTTTGGGTATGCCCTCCATGGGGCCCCCATCTACCGTTCCCCTCACGGCACCTATTCCCGTAGCGGGAATACCTATTCCCACTCCATCAGTGGCTCACACTACCCATGGTGGTGCAGGACCATCCTATACCACCTTAGTTCCCCCACTTGGGGGCAACCTCCCTAACAATACCCCTCCACTTGGGGGCATTGGCCCCAACTAGGTCCAACCCACTACTATGTCACATCCTTCTTCCAGTTTGCCATTCATGGCTAGCCTCAACCTGCCTGACCTAGCCAGATTGACCAACGACCCTATCTGATATGACCCTGCATGGCCTCACATGCCCACCAAGATCCCCTCTGACATCCCTAAGTTCGAGGGCAAGGCAGGTGAGGACCCACAAAACCACATTATGTCCTTCCATCTATGGTGTTCCTCCAACTCCATAGTGGACGACTCTATTCGCCTCTGTCTCTTACAGCGCACCTTCACTGGCTCTGCAGCCAAGTGGTATATCGAGCAACCCCATGGAACCCATGCCATCTTTGCTTCCCTAGCCTCAACCTTCCTGTAGTTCTTCCAGTTACCTGTCCTCTATGATGCGGGTGTTGAGATCCTGCTATCGTGCAGAAAAAACACGGCTACCCACATCACGGACCACATTCATGAGTGGCATCGACGCCGTAGCTTATGCAAGATCAAATTAGACGACCATATCTTCCTAGATTGGTTCCTCAAATCCCTTCTTCCTGTCATTGCTAAGGATGTGGCATCCGAAAGACCCCAGTCTGAAGAAAAGGCCATCCTTAAGGCCCAACAATTTGACCTCATTTACGCCCAGTCGGGTTATCTCTATACCATTATACCTGACGCCCCTCACGGCGATTCCTCCCAGCACGATGCACCGGGAGCATCCCACGTTGCCGACGGCATCATTGGTCGTGTCTCTTCGCATCCTCAACCATTTTCCATAGCACGTCCTTCCCTTGGCCCTAACCTTTCGGGGGCTACCTCAAAGTCTGGAGCAACCAACTCATATGCTCCCATGACACATCACCACCATTCCCATGGACCCTCATGTCCACCTCAATGTTTCGGTCATGCGACTCCCACTTACGCCCTTCCGGTCGCACCTCAGCCCTACTACCACCAGCAGGCTGCACCAGCTCTTGTGCCTTCACAAGCCCAACCCGCTTATTACCCGCCACAGGCAGCCCCTACAGCAAACCCACAACCCGCTCTGCAACCCTATTAGCAACCCCCTCAAGTTGCTGCCCCTACGTAGCCTCCACCTACATATCATCCACCGCAACCTGCTCCAGCACCTGCGCAACCTCAGAATCCACCTGCTGCCCAAGGGAAAGTTTAGCCCAACAAAACCCGCAGCAAAACCAGAACAACCAATGCAACCAGGGCCAACAAAACCGCGGCAGGGGCCGAAATCGTGGAAACAACCAACCTACAGACCAAGCTGGTCAACCCCCTAATCCCCCCGATAATAATAATGCGGCCCCTGCTAACCAAAACCTTGATCACCTGCCCAAACAGGCTAAAAACCCCAATTTGCGAACCAACCATCCTTGTTATATTTGCGGGGTCTATGGCCACTACACACATACTTGCACACACTTGGAGCGAGCTCGACAAATTTGGGTTGATGATGCCCACTGCTAAGGGCATGCGGCTCCTCAAGCACCACCCAACCCCCCACAACCTTAGCAGCCACCTTTGGTGCTGCAAAACCCCTTACCAAACCAAGGCATAGTGAAGACTCAACCGTTGGCTCCCCCTCAAGCCAACGTGCCAACCCAACAACAAATCACTTACGCTACTCCTGATCAACCCATGTTTGACTCAGGTACCCACCACTTGTTAATGATGTCCTCCGATGAGGTCAACCTCCAGACCTGACGGAACCAATATGGCTCCACCCCTAAAGCCCCTCCCACCAATAAACCCACTAGCGCTCATCCCACTGATCAGGCATTATGTATACCTCCACCTCCACTAGATGGCGCTCCCAAAGCACCTCGTTTCCCGCTTCGCTATATCAACAATAAACCCAATGCGCGGGTTGCGTCAAACTACAACATTTTCGATGACTTAGCCCAATCTCCCGTAGCCATGTCTGCGTTAGAAGTCTTAAAAAACTTCCCTTCACAGCACAAGACTTTACTCTCAGCCATTGGGGCTATCGATCCAAATGATTCGAATTTAATGGCATTTGATTTGGACCAATCTGAACCCCGCATGCCTTCCACTTTAGCATTCCAAGTTTCTATTTACATTCGGAATTTTGTCATCCGTCGATGCATTATTGATGAAGGTGCCTCTACATGTGTCATGTCCACCTTCATCTGGCAGAAATTGGGATCCCCCCCTCTCCAGCAGTCCACTACTGCGTTGCGAGCCTACGACGGCCGTTTGGCTCAACCACAAGGCCTATTAACTAACGTCCCCATCCAGCTAGCTGGAAAAACCGTCCTCATTGACATCGAGGTTATTAATGCACAGCATGATTATAACCTTTTACTTGGCCGCAGCTACATGTATGCCATGCGGGCGGTTGCTTCTTCCGTTTTTCATACCATGATGTTCCCCCATGAGGGACGCGTGGTCAAGGTCGACCAACTCACCTACTATGATCCCAATGCCCCCGCGGCACCCAAAAATGTTCTCCCCATGGTTGAACAACCTGTTTCGGGTACCACCACCTCACTTGTTTCATCTATGGGGCCAGGAGTTTACTCAGACGCGCCAATGACCTCGAACTTCCAATCTATTCCACCCCCGTCACCCGCCACTGACGTGTCTGACCTATGTACCCTGTCCCATAGCACACAAACTCCTACTCATCAACCACCCTTGTTGCCTAAACCCCCTTTGGTACCTAGTCACATTGGTGTTACACCCATCCATACCATTCCTTTCCGCATCCCTCCCTCAGGAGTAGTTAGCACCCCGGTCATGGCTACCCTTAACCTCCCTGGGTTAACCTTAGGATTACCCGTTTGGTATCTTTCACCTCCTGTTCCCCCGCCGACACCAGATGTCATCCTCCATGAACCCCCCCCCCCTCCTCTTACCAAACCAACTGGGGGCAGAGACCCCCAACCTTACACTGCTGTACCACCTCCCAAGATAGTCAAAAACCCCCCTGTTTTTTGTGATCCTCCCAAATGCTCACTGTGCGACGAGTTGGGACATGCGACTCACCAATGTCCTCAGTTACCGGCAGTACAGGAACACATGCAAATGCTTGACGATGACCCCAATATGCCGGTTTTCCAACTTGATCCAACCCCTAAGCCTCGTGACATATCCCTGTGCACTAACCACCCCTGTGCCATATGCGGTGTTTACGGGCATTACTCACATCACTGTCCCGATATCCTCGATTACAGAGCATCTCTATATGAGATGAACAATATGGATCTTGAGACGGCACCACCCACCATTGAGGAGATCCACCCCCCGATATCTTCCCCTTCTGGAGAGGTTAATACCATTTATATGATCTCTTCCACCACTACTCCCTCGTCAACCGATTTGACGACACAAACTTTTTATACTGGTGAGGAGATCCTCGAGGCTCTCACTGCCCCAGAGTATCCCTGGGATGACATGCACCATCGTTCCTACTTCCTCCCAGATGAATCCTCCTCTAACACTGCTATCCAATTTACAGTTGAATCCAAAGACTTCCTTCCCCCCTGGAGTCTTCTTATCGCTTTCAGACTCTCTAAAATTGAAAGCAACCACGAGCATGAACTTTCCTGGGCTTGTAAAATCCGCACGACAGTACCATTCCATTACTTCAGAGTCTTCTTATTGCTTTAAGACTCCTTAAAATTGAAAGCAACCATGAGCATGAACTGTCCTGGGCTCGTAAAATCCACACGACAGTACCATTCCATCATTTCAGAGTCTTCTTATTTCTTTCAGACTCCTTAAAATTGAAAGCAACCACGAGCATGAACTGTCTTGGGCTCGTAAAATCCACATGACAGTACCATTCCATTACTTCCAAGTCTTCTTATTGCTTTCAGACTCCTTAAAATTGAAAGCAACCATGAGCATGAACTATCCTGGGCTCGTATAAATCCACATGACAGTACCATTTTATATACACACTTCTTCTAGTTCCCTAACCCATGAAGAAGTCCCCCCGTGCCTCTTGGTGCTATGATCGATCCTCTCGGCAGCACCCCCAATTAGGTCACCTTTGTTCAGAGTATTCTGCAGTCTCCTGTCATCTTACCACAGCTTGAGTCTCCCTCAGCCCAGTCACCCTCCCAGATCCAATACAGCTATGACCCTCTTACCACCAGTCAGTTTCATATGCTTCCCGATCATCCCCGCCATCATACTCTGAACAAAGGAAGTTTGAGTCCACCCACTCTACTTGCCCAGTTATTCCCCCCAGTTTATCAATCCTGCCATCAGTACTATCACATTTCGGTTTTTCACCTCGCGCTCCTGTCAAGGAAACCTCATTGACTTGATAGTTGTAGGTCTCCCTCTGTCGACAACAACCCCTCTATTCCAGAGGATAGACCCAGAGGCCCCTGCGCCTTCGACCCATCACCATCTGTGGTGAGTGCCTACAGACCATTTTGAGAGGAGTCATCATTGCCTCTTCGAATGGTTGTTTCTCACATGCTCGACTTCAGCACCTTGATCGCATCGTTGAGAATTGCACAAGATTTATATCCCTTCCATTATTTGTCAAAGACCCCGGACTTCCCCCGACTCTAGCACATTGGTGAGTCACTTTGGAACGCCTAGTTATATGTTCCCGTGGATGTCCGGGCTGTGTTGGCGATTGTATTCGGAAGCCATCCAGTTCCATGATTCCTTGAGTACCGAGTTCAGTTCCAGTTCAGTGTACCATTGCGAGTATGACCCTTGTCACTCTGATCCAGCAGCTCATCAGTTCCTTTGGTACCACATTCAGTAGCACTGCTGTCATTCCAGTGCATCAGTTTTTCAGCTCAGACATGATCAGCCCAGCAGTATGTCCCAGATTTTGTGTCCCTTCTGGACCCTTATGATATACACAGTGGTTTTTTAGCTATCCTACAGGTCTCTTTTTTCGTACCTCACAGTTATTTTTATGTATCTTGATACGAGCATGGGTATTCCCACCTCGTCCATATATTGAGATTCTTCCTCATTCAGTCTTTGAGGCCATGTATATGTCAGGTCCCCATATTTTGGACCCCATTGTTATTATTATGTTATATCCTGATACAAGCATGGGAATGCCCACCTCGTCCATATGATCAGATGATTCCTCATCCATTATTGCGGTTATGTACTTTTAGTTCTTGCAGTTGGTTCGGGATCGTTGTTCCGGGTTTCAGTTTGTTTCTTCTGTTCTCCACGCCCCAGGAACACCCTTTATGACTTATGATGTCCATCGGCCATACGATGAGCTCCTGCCCTCGCACATCAGGGGGAAATCTGTTAACACCCAAAAAGTGTTCACTACCTCATCTACCCCACTACATGGCTCATTTGTCCATTTTTCTACCATATTTCCCTTAAAAGCACCTTTTTTCCTCCAAAAATACCCAAAATTCCTCTAAAATAGCAAAAATCCCCTAAAAAGGGAAGAAAAAATATAAAATAATGAGGAAAAGGAGGAAAAAACCCTATACAGCTGCCCTAAACCATATGGTTTCCAAAACCATGGGCCAGCACTCCACCACTGAAAAAACTATAAATAGGTGATGGAGACCCCTTATTTCACATCCACAATCATAAGCACCCTTACTGTGCCAAAGTAGCTCTTGAAACCCTAGCTCACCCTTGAGCTACTTTCACCTTGAGAGCCCCTTTTGGCCCATTTCCACCATTGGAGAAAGAGAAGGAGCAAGTTGGAGCTTGGAGCAACCTTCTTGGATCATTGCAAAGGGCTTCACCAACCTTCACATTGGAGGTAACATTAATACAAAAAGCCATTCTTTACATCTTGTTTTTCTGTTTCATGCACATGTTTAGAGTAATTTGTATTTCTGTCTTAGAATTTTAATTTACATTTACTGAACTCCTACTAAGGAGTCTCTTCTCCTTAGTAGGTGCTCATTCGCACAAGCTAGGGGTAAAACCCTAGCTACATTGATAATATACATGGTTCACAGATCTAACCATAGCAGTAAAGAAATCGATCTATGGTTTGTTAGATAAAACACAACTATTGCCGGAGGCTCTATAAATTATGAATCTGCTATTCACTCTGTCTCTTTATTGTTACCCATGGCATTTATTATAGTTTTACTTACCCAGTATCCCTTCCTTCTCAATAGTCAGTAACGCCCTTCCAAATCAAGATGGAAAACCCATTCGATAGCCATAGCCCAGCTTATATTA
>LPNX010190682.1:730-77211 GCA_001517045.1 Pseudotsuga menziesii
TAAATTGCAAAGAAAAAAGAAAGTAAAGCACTTTCTCTTGCGAGTAATGCATGCTAGCTTGACACTCGTCTTCAACCTAATTTAGCAGTTTATGAAAATTTCCCTAGATGCAAGGACCCAAGCGAGGAGAGGACAGGGAAATCGGATCAAGCCCTCATTTCAGAGGGTGCAAAGAAGTCTGAATCAAAGATTAAACACACTACAGCGTACCTCCAAGAATGAGATGCAATGGCTCTCCAAAGTGCCTCCTCCAGCACCAGAGAAACCCACCACAAACGTGCCACAAACCCACGACCACAAAACGGTGAATAGACGCCCTCGTTTTCCAAAAAAACGCTGCTACGGTGAATAAACGCCCTCTGCAATAGCTTCTTAGCTTTCATGAAGCGCACAGGCATCGCAGGCAGAGGCAAGACTGGTGAAGCGCACAGGCATCGCAGGCAGAGGACTGGTGAAGCACACAGGCATCGAAGGCAGAGGCAGGACTAGTGAAGCGCTCGGGTGAAAACGTTGAATAAAAAATACCCCAGCATATTGGGTATTTAAATAGTAAAAAAAAAACCCTAAATACCCCTAATATACCCCCAATATATTAATTTTTAATTTTTTAATTTTAACCCCCCCAATATGAACGGACGTGATATCGTATTGGTCCTTAGGTGACGACCCCGTGCTTAACAACAACTTGTGATAGGATTGAAGGATTTACCAAAGTGGCACTATTAGAAGAAGGAAGGAGGAATTAAAGCTTGGCCCCCCTTAATGACAAGTTATTGAACAATAACATAGAACACAGTTTAGAAAAATTCACTTATGTAAGAGACTTGGTGAAGATGTCTGCAACTTGATCATCTGTAGGGAAAAATAGCACTTCAAGAATGCGATCATGAACAAGCTTTCTGATGAAGTGCATATATAGTTCAATGTGTTTGTTGCGTTGATGTTAAACTGGATCTTTGGCGAGCTTGATGGCACTTTTATTATTGCACCAAAGTGCAATAGGTCATTGCTGCTCAAATCCAAAATATGAAAGGATCTTTTGAAGCCACAAATCGTCTTGACTAGCATTAATTGTGATTTGATATTATTCTTTTGTTGAATAAAGAGAAATAGCTTGTTGATTCTCACAATCTCAAGTGATAGGGCCAGAGCCTAGACTAAAAAAATAACTTGTAGTAGACTTATGATCATTAGGATCTCCAGCCTAATCTGAATAAGTGAAACCAATCAACAAAGGAGTCCCCATGTATTCTAATGAATCCCAAATTGAATTGTACCTTGAATATATCGAAGTATTCTTTCTGGTTCTTTCTAGTGACTTTCATGGGGTGTTTGCATATAGTGGGCAACATGACCAAGGACAAAAGAAAGGTCAAGACGAGAATGAGTCAAGTATAAGATACTACTAACAAGATAACTATATAAGGTGGCATCTACTTTAGGTGAAGTGCAAGTGGCAGAAATTTTGACTCCAGACAGGAAGGGAGAAGCGGTTGATTTACAATATTCCATGTGAAAGTGACGAAGGTCACAAGCATACTTAGACTGGTAAATAAAGACTCATTATTTGTTTTGCAAGACTTGGAGACCAAGAAAATAATGCAAATGTCCTAAGTCTATCATTTCAAAATTTTGCTTAAGATTGGATTTCACATGAGTTAAAAACTTAGGGTCACTACCAGTAAGAATGATATCATCAACATAAAGAACAAGGATGATGAGATTGTTTCCTAATTTCTTGGTATAGACATTGGGGTCGGAATGGCATCTAGAAAACCAAGTGTCAAGGATAAAGCTATACATTTTGGCATACCAAGCTTGAGGAGACTTATTAAGGCCATATAATAATTTAGTAAGGTGGCATACAAGGCTAGAGTCCTTCTGAACATATCTAGGAGGTTGTTCCATGTAAATTTACTTGTACAAATTACCATGTAAGAATGCGGACTTGACATCCATTTTATGGACCTCCCATTTGTGTAAGGCTGCAAAGTAAAGAACAAGGAGGATGGAGTTGATTTTTACGACAAGAGAAAAGGTTTCATTATTCAATCCCTTCAACTTGGGAAAAAACTTTGGAAACTAAGTTGCCTTAAATATTTCACCACTTCCATTTGATGTATACTTATTTCTATAGACCCATTTACATATGACAAGTTTTATTCCTAATTTTGGAAGCAGTACACGATCCCAAGTATCGTTCGTCATTAAAGAATGATATTCTTCATCCATAGCTGCATTCCAATATGGATTCCTTGAATCTTCTGCAAAAGTATTTGGATCGTGATTCTTTAAAATTGAGCCAAAAGAGAAGATTCTCCCTAGAACTGAGAACATGTTCGACGTTGATCTCTAGGATCACTGATAAGATCACCAATTGCTTCACATGTTGAACGGACCCATCGAGGAAGCAATTGTAATGGTGCAATTGGAGGAAAATGACTAGGCGGAGGTGGAGTTTCATCCTTATTGTCATCATCAGAAACTGGAATTGGAATGTTGTCAAGGAATATGGGATTAGAAGAAGGCACAAGCATCGAATTAGGATCGTAGGACAAAGGTGGAAAAATGTCAAGTTAGGCTCGCAGGCCAAAAGAATCTCATAAAATTTTACAATTATTCCAATAATTATATCATGAGAATGTGGCTAAAGTTGTCTATAACATTTTACATCTTCAGAATATCCAACAAATATGGAATTTTCACTTATAGGTTGCAATTGTTTTCGTTTTTCATCTGAAATATGAGCCCATGCTTCACTACCAAACACATGGAAGTGACTTACATCTTGTTTAATTTTACTCCATGTTTCTTTCAGTGCGATACCTTGTAAATCTTTAGTGGGGGTGCGATTAACTATGTAATTTGAACATTGTATGGCTTCAATCCAAAATTGAAGACTTGGTCCCTTAGCTTGAAGCATACAATTAGCCATTTCTTTTAAAGTGCAGTTCTTTCGTTCAGATACACCATTTTGATGTGGTGTATATGGAACAATGTGTTGTTGTTGGATTCCTTGTTTAGTTTAGAAAGTAGTGAACTTTTTGTTAACATATTCTCTTCCATTATCATATATTAACTTAAGAATTTGATGACCATATTGTTTTTCAACAAGGGCCTTGTAGGCCAAGAACATGTTAAATACTTCTCCCTTAGGTTTTAAGAAATAAACCCAAGTGAATCTAGAGGAATCATCAATGAAAGTTAAGAAATATTTGAAACCAGAAAAGGAAGAAGATGGAAGATGACCACACAAGTCACTATGCACAAGCTTCAAGGGAATTGAGGCGTGCCAAGAGGCATCTTTGTCGAAACTGTCTTGATGATGTTTTTAGAGTACACAACCAAAACAAACGCAATCCTTGGAAGATACCATCGAAAGATTTGTCACCATATTCTCTTTACATGGTTGTTTCAATGAGTGATAATTTAAGTGTCCAAATCGTGCATGCCTAAGTTTGCTCAAGTCATCACTATGAGCAACAAAAACTGAAGGAAAAGGTGATGACCCAACATTGTTAAATTTGTACAACCTGGTAATATCATCAACAATTCCAGTAGCTAGCACATGCTTAGAATCTTTAAAATTATTGATTACAACTTGGTGAGGTGTAAACATTACAATTTTAACTTCACCAGAATGAGTGATTTGATAGACTGAAAACAAATTGCGGGAAATATTTGGAACACATAGTACATCACTAAAATGACCATTATCTACTGGATCTGTTCTAGATCCTACAACACTTAGAGATCTATCATCACCAATAAATATGTGTTTGGTGTTACATTCATGCATAATAGAAAATATGGCTTGATCCATAGCCATATGATAAGATTTTATAGAATCAATGAGCCACTCATTTGAAGTAGAACAAGAATATGCAATATAAGAAAAACTAGAAGCGCAAAGTGCATGTCTATGAGATGTATATTCTAAAGAAGGATCAAGGATGATGTGGTTCTTCTTCATTGTTTCTTTCAAGTCTTATATCTTCTTGAAACATTTAGATTCATCATGATTATCTTTCCTGCAATAGTTGCAATGACGCTAAGTCTTTTTACCTTTTGTGGCTTGGTGCCTTTTTCATTTTTTAAAGAATGAGCTGACTGAGAGGGTTTGGAACCCTTTTTGGCTTATTATCGTGAGGATTTTGTTTCTTGGGAGGATTGGAATTTTCTTTCTGTCAGGCCAATAAGGGTTTCCTATATGTATATGAATCACTAATCATTCCAAGTTGTATGAACTTACCTTCCTCTATAATCAAGGGATCTCAAAAGCATTAAGGACTAGGCTCTATTTAGCTAGTTGGATCCAAGGATTATTTCATGGAGTAAAATATAGATACAAAAACAAAATAAGCAGGTCCAAGTTTGGAAATAATATGATAAATGCATTGGTTGTATTTCCTTTTAATTTTTCATGCTACACATAAGGGTCTAAGAGTTTTGTCCTTAGATAAATAATATTGAATGCATGAAAACTCACTTGGATTTAAAGAAATCAACTCATTTTCAATTTGATGACCTTAAATTTCATTGTGTTTATCAAACAAAGATTCCAAATTTTGCCAAGCTTTATTTGGTTCATCAATTCCAGATAGGTGGAATTGCAAATCAGTAGAGATTGACATGCCAATCATTCCACGAGCTTCATCAAATTTATTTGCCCATTTTGTTTTCTTACCATCATCAATGGGTTATTTTTCTTTCCTTGATGTAATTTGGTAAAGTACCATATGTTATGGAGAGAAATTCCTATGGCTTGGGGTACCACAACAGATAGCTTGACTCCAGAAATCAATCCTTTCCAATATGCAATAGAACTTAAATATTTAACACGAAAGGATCAGACCTCGTACCTTATTCCGGATGGTTGAAGTAGATCATCATTGAGATTTCCAAATTCAGCTTGAATTGATAGATTAATTCCTCAACAACAAGTAAACAATACAAGCATACTATATATATTGGCGTTAGATCTATTCTAGCATATATAATCAACAATGTATAAGCATTTGAAAACATCCTTGGATAAAATATTCATTCAAACATACATCATTAGACAGGAAAATATATTTCTATTAATATAAAATCAAAGATTACAATGGATACAACCTCTGTCGGCACGTCTCCGAATCAGAGAAACTGAATCCCCCACTTGGGCCTCCACCATCTCAATCCTCCATCTCTCGATAGCAATCTCACAAGCAAAAGGCAAGCTTGGGAAGAACACAAAGTGCTCCAAGGGACAAAGGGATGCAGACTCAAGCACAAGTTCCGACAACAATGGATTATAGTTTCTTTGCTCTCAATTATCTCATATGCCTTCAATGTACCATAGAGTTCCTTATATAGCTTTTCAAAGGGGTAATGAAAGGTCGAATCCGAGCGATCTCAAGGAATATGGAAGGCCAGGAGTCAAGTGAGTTGGATCCATGTCAAGGAAAACTCCAAAATGATTTGGATTTTGTACACATCCTGATGTACGCGGTTTTAGTGGTCAAACCCGCGTATATACGCGATTAGGGGTTTAAAATTCACATATATGAATTTACACATGTTTCTAGGGATGGTCAAGGAAACATCAAAGGACAAAAAATGGTTCAAGGGGTCTAAGGAGTCTGCAGAGGGACAGGGGAAAGCCATACAAGTGTGATTCACCTGGAGTGGTAAAATCAGCTATAATAGATGCCCCCTAATATGTGAGGTCAGAGGGGTCATATGATGGCTAAAATATATTATAATTCCATCCCAAAAGTGGAGTGATGAAGAATCCTAAATGGAAGACCAGCCACCCAATCAGCATAGTACAATGATACAAATCTGCACATACTGCAAATACATACAGTAGTCCCGGATACATAAGAGTACAATGGCCATGAATAGGCATGATACAAGATATCACATAAGTGGTCATCGCCACGTACAATATACATAGATCAGAATCTCCATGATGAAGATATACAAAGGACCATGATATCCATAATGGCTGAAGATATATAATGGATCAAGATCTCCATAATGGCTAGAAATGTCCGACATATACTGGAATCAAGTCACGACAGCTGAAATCTCATGAACACTGGCATGATCAAGGAGGTAGCATATAAGAGATGCCACCAATCTGGAAGGTCTTCTACACAAACCGCTACGATTACATGTCCTACTATGTGAATAGAGGTGTCGAGGTCGAACATAGTAGTCCATCGTCTGATCACCGGTCATTGATGTATACCATTAACATACACGAGATCACCCACCAATAATGAAAATGGGAATCAAGGTACTAGAGTGCAAACTAACAAGTGTGAATAAATGTGTTGAGGTCGAACACTTGAGAGGATCCATCGATCAGGGGACATTGATGTATTCCCATAGACTGTCGATGGTGAGAGAACCTACCACTGATGACTACAAGTCTCAAGGCACTCAAAATGACTCTAGATTCCAATCCCAGAATAAATGATCTGAAGTTGATGGGATGAAATCCGCTGGAAGGAGAGCATTAAGGCATCCCCCATCATCCAAGACGAGGTACTCAACAAAGCTGTATAATGTAGAAGAACTCGATCATAAGGTGCACAAACCAGTAACTGTACCGGGAATGGCCAACATGCAAAGTCAAGATAACTGAGGAATGGTCGAATCAGGTTTCAACTTCCTTCGAACAAGAGCATAACAGCGAATGGTGACTGAATAAATGCAGCATAGACTTGATATACAAACTAGGCCATCTTTGCGACACAGGAGGCATCGACAGAGGCTCCATGGGGACTGGAAGCTTAACCTGTCGGTGGAGATAAAATCAGATAAACGAGTACAACTCCTAAAGTCAAACTATAGACCCAACCAATGGATGTGATATACAGTGCTCTGTTCGAAGGTGACACGACTCGACAACTGCCAAAGATAACATCTTTCCTTGTCCGGCTTTTTGGTTTTTTGATTTTTTGGACTTTTTCAAATATTTAAAAAGCTTGAAAAAGAATAAAACAGCTTTATAGTTATAGACTAGGAGGAGACGAGTATCATAGGGGCAAACAAACTAGTTCCAAGCAGTGGAACATACCAATGCTCAATGCAAGGATACATGTGTAGGATATCGACACTCGGGGGAAAATTCCCTCCCGGTAAAAAGGGAATCAAGCTGCAAAGGATATATAAAATGGCTCTGCATGGCTAGACATGAGACAAGCTCAGGCTACATGTCTGAAACGCAATGTTAGGGAAGCCGGCATAAAGCTCAATAAGGCAAGAAAAGCTCATGATAATGCAATTACAACTTGACATAAGGGAGTCCTGAGGGAAATAGGCCAGCAAAAAGATCAAGAGGAGTATGAGGCTCTTGCGAAATGTCATGGAAGTACTATACAACGGACTCCCACACCCTAAAGGACAAAACGTGAGCATAGGCACCAAATGCAGATAAGGCGCTAACTAGGGTACCCATGTAAGGTTAGGCTCTACCACTCATACCATGCCACTTCTAAAACAACAAGATGGTTCCGTGACATAATAGAGTGGGTTCGTACCTAAGGCTATGATGAAACGGTCATAAGGTCATGCAAAATGCGAATGGTGATGAAACCTAACCTATATGCCAATTTAGACATGATATCTGAGATTGACACGAACGGGTCAATTCAACGGCTGAAACGACACTCAAAAAGGTCTCCTACATCATGAATTAGGTAAAAAACGGTCCAAACTATAGGAAAGGGGGTAAAAATTTGAAAAAAATTGAAAAAATTCTATAAATTGTAAAAAATTCAAAACATTATAAAACATTTGAAATTTTTACCCAATTGAGCTCATATTTTCAACAACGAATTCTAGGAGATCCAGCCAGCGAAATCCACTACCGTTTCTTCCAGGTACTTACGCATGCTCTTCTCTTCCATTTTAATGCAATTTTTATCAAATTCCATGGTCATTTGAGGTTTCTAAGCCAATCTAAAAAGGGCGCTACGGCCCACGTGAAAATTGAGGGTTTTTCTGTGTATAGGGCTGGATATATGCGGAAAATGCCCTCATAGTCGCGTACATACGCGGTTGTTTGGAAAATAGTCGCGTATGCGGCCGCGCATGAGGTTTTTTAAGTAATCTAATGGGCAAACTTGCAATTTTTTGTGCAGGATGGTCCTAGAATGGAGAGAGCATGAACATGGTGATGTAGAGGAGGCAGTAAGGGCCGATCTAATGGCTCAACAAGCACTACGTGCATGTGGACTCTACAAGTTTTAGTGTCTTGGTGGCTTGAGGGCCAAACCAAGACTATTGCAGATGCTGGTGGATTACTGGGATCCAGACTCTGAGTCCTTCCAGATAGATGGGATGTCCCTCACCATAGAGGTGGAGGACATGTACTTTATTACTGGACTTTCCCGATGGGGGAAAGTAGTGAACCTTCGTTCTCGTGGTGGGCCCAGAGGTGGCCTGACTATCGATGAGTACATTGCGGTGTACCGCTATCCAGACACGGAGAAGGTGGGGAGTCAGATCCCAACCAACTCTATACAGGTGCTGGGCCTAAAGGCCATCCTATTGACATTGGGCAGGATAGCAGACTTGGCTTCACTCCACCAGGCCTCGCGACCTCTAATGTTCTATGCAGTGGAGTGCATGAGACCCATGGTCTATGACTAGAGCACTACACTACTGAGCAACATGAAACATCAGCTCAGTGAGTGTAAGATGGGCAAAGTGCGGAACTTCGGGTTCAACAGTATACTGAGCATGTTTTTATTCGAGCGTGTTCTAGTATTGAGCCCCGGAGTTGATGTTCCTCTTCACGGGGTTCGAGATCCAGCCCAATGGTGTTGGCCAGATGCGATGCGCAGACTGGGGGGAGGTTGGGTGTCCAACCCCTTTCCAGCTGAGTTCTTTCCATGGTGGCGACGACAGATAGTTGCCATCGATGAATAACCCTATGCGGGGATTGATTTCCAGGGGGACCCGGACATGCCGCTACCACCAAGATCGGCATATGGTGATATAGGTAACGAATCTCAACCCTCTCTTCAAATTTTTGAGTTATTTAATTTTTTTTGTGTTTTCTGATTATATGGAATCAAAAGACATATTTTTTGTGTGACAATACATAGTGACATCTACCATTTGTATGTAGATGTGGGACCACGGTGGCCTGAAGGCTTCCCTCGTCACAGACGGAAGGGAAGAGGGGATGATATCATGGGTGTGGATGTGGAGTGGACGCTCTAGAGCATTCGTACCAACTTTGTGAGGTTGACATATAGGGTTCCCATGGCGCAAGTCGAGGACTTGCCTGAGGCTATGCAGCGCCAGGTAGTGGGTGTACCACGAGCATGGGTGCGATTATTCCGACGGCTAGCTAGAGCCGTAGTGACCTTCCATGATCACAACCCCCCTCCTCCTCCACAGGCTTAGATACCCGGGAGTTATACATTTTGTATTACCATGTATTATATTTTGGTGGCTCGAGAGCCCCATTTTTGTATCATGACAATATGTATTACCACATTTTGGATGTTATATAAAAATTTTATGGTGATCGGTTTATTTATTTACATGTGTAAAAATTTGTGTTTGTGATGAATTTATTGTGTATGAAACAAATGCCAATATAACACGTAGTTAGCATATGAGTCAGCAACTTGATTATTAATTCTTGGAATATGTATGCATGTTATATTGTCAAATTTCCATTCTAATAATCTCACACGTAAGAATCTTCTTAATAACGTTGAATCTCTAACATGGTACAAACCATTAAGCTGCGACGCTACTAACTCCGAATCAAGACGTACCTCAAGAGAGAGAACGCCATGTGAAATGGCATCACGTAGAAGCTCAATAACGGCACTATATTCAACAACATTGTTGGAAGATGGCCATAGACATACGCCTCCTAAAGACAGTACCTAACCCATAAGAGTATAAATCACCCAAGAAACAGAGGCTGAGTGTTGAGTGTGATGGCTCACACCATCCACGATCCTATGTAGGTGGAAGATTCTATTGACATCTGCCAAAAGAAATGGAAGCTAATCACAAACCCGATCACTATAAAAAAAAGACCTAACTATGCAAAATTGTACAATAATATACAATAACCAGCCTTGGCTGAAAATCATGCATATTACTTATTGAGATAGAGCCCATTTCTAGGCTCCACCAAGGCCGTTCCCTCATAATTTACCAACTCATAAGCGCCCTTCTCTAACACACGTTTGACCACGTAAGGACCACGCCACATGGGTTTAAACTTTCCTGCCCCCAAGGGTTTTTTCGGTTGATCCCACAAAAGGACCAAGTCTCCCTCACTAAACCTCCTTGGATGGATAGACTTATCATACTGGACCTTTACGCGACATTTATTTACTTCTAGAGCCACCAAGGCATCATGACGCTGCTCATTAATTTGCTCAAGGTGGACCAAACGCTCCTCCAATGGTGAAGTGTCTGGTAAGAGTTCTACGGCTAGCTTCAAAGAAGGAATCTCGCATTCAACCAGAAATATCGACTCCACTCCATGTACAAGTTGATATGGAGAAAAACCCATGGCAGTCTTAACAGCGGTTCTATACGCCCACAAAGCAGGATATAACATGATGTGCCAATTATTCTTGCTCTGTGCGATGGTTCGTTGGAGAACGAATTTGAGTGATTTATTCACTGCTTCTACTTGTCCATTCACTTGAGGGTAGTAAGAGGAGGAATTCTCTTGCTTGTACCCTAACTTTGATGCCAACTCTTCCATCATACGATTTTGAAAGTGCAAGCCATGTTCAGTGACAATCTCTTTCGGAATTCCAAACCAAGTAATAATCTGGTTGAATAGAAAGTGTGCGGCTGTCTCACTGTCAGATTTAACTGTAGGCATAGCCTCAACCCATTTCGTGAAGTAATCAATAGCCACTATGATATGATGATGCCCCCCAGCTGAAGCTAGGTTTCAATCCATAAAATCAAGCCCCCACTTAGTGAAGGGACCAGCCGTGATGATGGGATGTAACGGGGCAGGTTTCAAGCGCATATTATGTGCAAACACCTGGCAAGGGTGGCACCTCTTGACCGCATCTACACAATCCTTAAAGATTGACGGCCAGAAATAACCTGCTCTTAAGATTTTTTGGGCTGTAGAAAGCCCAGATAAATGACCACCACACGCCCCTCCGTGGCAATCATTCAGTACTACCTCAACCTCTTCATGAGTTAAACAACGTCGTAAAATGGAATCTACCCCACGGCGGTACAAAGTGTTATCCACTATGAGGTAATTCTTAGACACGTGACGTAATCGTCGTCGTTCATCCCATGAGAGGTGAGTAGGGACCTTCAATGTTTGTAAATATATAATGATATCCCCATACCATGGGTCTAAAGTTGATATTAAGAAGATGTGTTCATCAACAAACGTATCTTCACAGACCAACTCCTCGCCCTCGCTTGGGAAATCCGATATAAGCTCAACAAAAATTAATGACTTCTTCGATTTTGCCGAAACAAATTTGAGATCGAATTCTTGCAGGATAACAATCCAATTATTATATTTTCCCCCAATCATCCTTTGGGTGAGGACGAATTGAAATGGATAGACATGGGCTACAACCAAGGTCTGGCGAAGGAGAATATAATGTCTCAACCATTGAACCGCATGTACGGTAGCTAAAGCAAGCTTCTCAACATGAGAATAACGAATCTCTGCGTTAATAAGTTTCTGACTCATATAGTATATGACATGCTCTTGGAGCTCCTCATCCTCTTGAACCAAAACCATACCAATCGTCTCCATGGACGTGGCCACATAAAGTAGAAAACCACGGCTATAGTCTGGGGGACTAATCACTGGGGCCGATGCTAGGGCTCGCTTGAGTGCATCAAAGGACTCCTGGGCTCGCTCATCCCAACAAAAGGTGGTGTCCTTCTTCAAAAGATGCATGAAGCCTCTAGTCAAATTGGAAAAATTGACAACAAATCTCCGTAAGAAGTTTTCCATGCCTTGCAAACATTGAAGATGACGAATATTTTTCGGGGGAGACAAGTGAAGTATTGCCTCAACCTTCAAAGGGTCGACTCTTATACCCCCTTTAGAAACGATGAATCCTAACAAGCGACCTGACTTCACACAAAAGATGCACTTGTGAGGATTTAACCTAACTAAATAATGGCGGCATCTTTCAAATACCAATCTCAAGTGATAGGGATGATGCATTCTCACACGAGAATGAGCAGCAAGGTCATCCAAAAATACCTTGATAATCGACTTGAGATCATGGAAGATCAAGCTCATTGCCCACTGAAAAGTAGCTCCGGCGTTCTTAAGGCAAAAAGGCATTTTTTGATATGAAAAAGTTCCCCAAGGACAAATAAATGCAGTCTTATGTTGGTCCTCAGGTTTAATTTGTATCTAATTATATCCGAAAAATCCGTCCATAAAGGAAAAAACCTTGCTACCCGCACACTCATCCAAAATCTGGTCAATAAATGGTGTGGGGGAATTGTCCTTAGGACAGGCACGATTCAAATCACCAAAATCAGTACATATGTGGATCGCTCCCTGCTTCTTATCAACTGAAACGGGGTTTGAAACCCACTTCGTCAAGGGAACGAGATAGATAAAACCAACTTTCAACGGTTTCTCTATCTTTGCCTTAATCGCGGGTGCTTTCCTAGGATTCACCGCACGCAAGCGTTGTCGAACAGGCTTAGCGTTGGGATAAGTCTTAATCTTGTGTTCAAAAATACGAGGGTCGATACCTGGCATTTCATCGTAAGACCAAGCAAAGATATCACGGAATTCTTTAAACAGCTCAGTGTATTCTTGAATCTCAGCATGGGAACATTCTGCCCCAATATAGACATTCTCTATCCTGCCAGGATCGCGAGAGATATTGATAGGAATCATTGAAGATATGTTTTCCATGTTTCCATCGGCCATCGGACTAGGAGAGCTTAATGGAACCATAGGACTACCAACTCTCTCACTAAGAACTGCCCTAAAGTCCTCACGCTCCAAGCGGTCAAGCTCGGGAAGAAAGTAACATCTATGATGGAATTCCTCCCATGGTGGCTCGACTCTCGACATGGCCTTAATAATCGTTTCATATAAAGGGAAAACACTATCAAGGCAGTCGTGCACGTGAGAAGACTGCACTTCCCATGCCAACAGCACATAAGGGTCCTCCTCCTCCATCCGCGAAGAGGAAGGACTAGGCTCTGCAACACACTCAAGATTAGCTTGATAAGCTACCATAGTTGCAGGCAACGGCACGTCCATCACAATGGGCTCACTCGGAGTACTTGGTGTAGGAAGAATCCAAGGATCTTCCATATGACTCTTGCGAAAAGACACCGATCTCATAGATGGCGAAGCCTCACTGGAACTAGACCCTATCATAAGGATCGATGCAAGACAACTAAAACTTCCCATGAGGGATGGATACATGCCTACACCCACACTCCCAGTTGCCGGCTGAGAGTGTTCAACGATCGGGATCGAAGCTCCTGAAGATGCAGTAGCTGACGGATTCTTGAAGGACGTTTGATCAATTGTGACTATCTTCCCATTAAATGGAAAGCATACAATGTGAAATAGGTAAGAAGCTACGGCTTGCATGTTGTACATCCAATTCCTACCTAGCAAGAGATTGTAGTCAAGGGGCGCATCAACCACCGCGACCTCTATCACAATGGTCTTCCCTCCCAAACGGACCTTAAGGGAAGGAAGGATCCCGTGCAACCTAAACGATCTTCCATCGAACGCAGTTAACATGGTCGCTAATTTAGACAACTCAGGGGAACCTAAACCCTTCCAACACGATAAAGACATCACAGAAGCGGTAGCGCCTTCGTCAATCACAGTGCGCTTGATAGTCATGTTAAGACATTCTACGTGAATCAAAAGAGACACATAGTAAGGCAAGCAAGGCTGAAGTCCTGCGGTTTCAAATTTAATCACGGAGGAAGAATCATCATCATTCACACCAAGGGTAGAAAGAAAATCCTTCCTTTGCGAAGGACAAATCTGAAGCACTTCCAATGCAGACATCGCACAAGGAGTATGGCCCAAATCCTCGACAACTGAATAGTTCTAGGCGGCTTGGGCATTAGGATTGTGCCTCGAACGCTTAAGGACTCCCTTAGGAATGCGAGGTGCAGCTTCAGCTTTATCCACAAGTTTCTCAATATGCAAAGGAGACCCTGGTGGATCAGGTTCCTTTCCTGGGCTGGGTTGTGATGAACCATAGTCCTTCGCATGGGTCACAACTTTCGCAGCACGTACCATGTTAATGCAACCACAACCACTACCCTCTGGCGGATCTTGATCACCACTAGACTGATCATGGGTCCTCGAGTTCATATTTTGATTTTGAGGTAATGGGTTAGTCAGCACAGCTGGGCACTGTGCCAAGAATCTCGAGGCTTCATCGATACGAGGGCACAAGTAAGTGAGGTGATTGTCCTTACACAACTTGCAAGGGAATTTAACCTTACGTTTAGCTTGCTTGTCACCCCCAGCATTATGGGCCTTCTTGTCATTATTAGCATTCTCATTCCTATTCCCACCCTTACGATTATTCTTACCCTTCTTTTTATTCCGTTCGGGCTGCTGGTTACCCTTCTGGTCCGACGATTGTACTGAAAGCACACTCGCCATTTGGGCGGGTTGAGACGAAGCCGTGGCTTGTCTTGAAGCAGATTGGTTGATTGACAATTAACTAACTTTTTTTGCAACCGAATCCACAGGTTTAGCACTCGCACAACCCACAATGCCATCGGAATGTAGTCTCGGTTTAACTTTGGGGTCGAAACTAGAACGTGGAGCATTGGGAATGATCTCATATAATAAACTGGACTGAGCATAAATCAAATCTAGTTCCCGCGCCCTAAAAATGGCTTGTTCCTCATTTTGCACTCCGGATGTAGAAACATCCTTCGCTATATACGGCAATAATGACTTAAGGAACCATTCGAGGAGGAATTCCAGTGGTATAAAGGCTTTAATTAACCTCTTCCGTCTATGCCACTCTTGGATATGATCCAAGATATGTGTGGCTTTATCCTGCCGAAATGTCAACAAGAGTTCAGTACCAATGTTATAACGCACTGGTAGCTGGAATTGGTTAAGAAAAGTCATCGCTAGGTCATCGAACAAAGCGAATGCTCCCCTAGGTAGCTCTATATACCATTTCGCGATAGGCCCTGTAAGGGTGCGTGGAAATAGTCTCAAACGGATTGAGTCCTAATGTAAGGAATTCGAATAGCACCATAGGTGAAAAGTAGTAACGTGTTCGCTTGGATCCTCTCCCGGTTTTTCCTCGAACTTGGGTATGTCCGAGGGAAGCTTAGTAGGGACAGCTGGCCAAGTCGGGTCATGAGCTACAGGATCGTTCGTCAATATCGAAAAGTCAAGAAGATTCAGTGTTGCGAGGAAAGGGATCCTAGGATGATGAGGTCAATGGACTGCTCCCTGATAGTTCTAATTCACATAGGTATGATTACCACCATGGCCTTGGCCATAGTGCCCTTCTCTTGTTTGACCCATATAGGGTGGCATGGAAGCACCATAGTGTGGTGTACCTTGACTATTCGGAGCTACAAAGCCGTAATTTGGAGAGTAAGCAGGTTGTTGATACCCACCCCCATAAGGTGAAGAACCCTATCCATACTGCATCCCATAATAAGGTCCATAAGTCATCGCATGAGATGTCCCATGAGACACTCCGTAAGTAGGAATCTACGCTCCGAAAGTAGGAATATACATTTCAGAAGTAGGAATGTGACCTCTAGAAGTATGAACATGACCTCCCGAAACAATGGGTAGTGCATGAAGCTGAGACACAACCGGTTAGTAACCACAGTACGGACATAACTCGTAGCAACGTTCCGGCCCGAAGGACCACGTGAATGAGGTGGAGGGTGAACTATCAAATAACTAGGGATAGAGGACGAAGGGATATGTGTAATTATGTACGTACTATTCCCTATAGTCACTCATCTCGGATCTGGTATCCTAATAGGATCACTAACCCTAGACCTAGGAGGAATATGTGATGTAGCTTCCACCGCCGGGATGGAAGGTGCAATGTGACTAGTGCTCCCAAACCTCTCCGCATGGTAAGGAATGAGAGTGCCCCCAGGCATTGTGTTAGGCTCGAACTCAGATTTGACATGAAATGCCAAATTATGTATGGGAAAACCAGACATACCATATCTACCATAACTAGTGCTCGCGGGTTCAAAATGAGTCTCATCATCCTTCGACATTCCATACCGGCGATGCGTCAATGGGGAACCAACCCTAGAGTAAGTAGGTCTATCATGAAAGGTTCCTATCTTAGAAATCATAGGACCTAACTCAATCAAGTCGGGTGAAGGATCATAGTTAGGAGTAAACTCCCCATCTTCCACATGAATGGGAGAAGGTGGTTCAGGAATACCTGCTATATGGTCTCCCATAGTGTGTGAATCAATGTGCGAAGTAGTCCACCTGGACTGTCTATTTCTCTCTCCCAAAGGAGGAGGAGATGTAGAAGGCAGAAGTCCTTCTAAACGACGAGAACGATGAGGAGCCGCACCCGAATCCACAATGACTCAAAAAAAATATAAAAGACTCTCTATCTACGCAAACCCTAGGCAAGTTATCGTGCACAAAGCAATTACCAATAAAATCTAAAGCCAAATATAAGCAATCAAGGGTAGGATAAGTGAGCTCCCGAGTGAAGTAGGTATGTCTCTCCTAGGAGAGGCTTGAGACTCCCATACACAACAAGCAGAGGTATGTAACCAATTATTGTGGCCCTCAGCTTCAACACGTAAAGCGACTGTGTTGTCCGACCTCAACCTGGTTGGGACACCTGCAGAATAACCCCTGCAAAGTACCCCCTCGATATCCTAGGTAAGGCCACTAAGGTCACCTTAATATAATCAATGCAGGCAGACAGTCGCAGGTGGGATTGACCGTATGGGTAGGGTAGAAAAGCCCGAAACTCTCGAAAGAGCCCCCAGATACGAATACAATCCTAGAAATGTCTCCGGTGCTACTCAGTTATGACTAGGGGTCATCCCAATCAATAACCTCTCACACTGCCTCGCGCTTAACTCCCTTTTGAGAGGAGGATCCTGAGAAACACTGGTTATACCAAGGATTTCACACACTCACCTGGACAGACACATACATGTTGTTGTTTAGTGGTCTTGGATAATTTACTCACAATGAACTATTCCAAGACCCTAAAACCTAATCTTGTTGGCGAACCCTATCAAATAAAATAGTGTAGTTCATTTTAATTAAGTGTTGATTTAATTGGCTTTATTACTCAAAAGAGGGATATGGCCGTGCAACTAATGGTGTTATGACACAACCTGAAGTAAAATGCACACCTAACAATCAATGCAAATGCATTGTGTCCATGAAAACAGGGTATGCTACTACGTGAAATGCACAATTTTCTTCAAATGATAAATGCAAGCTTTCCTATATGAAATCTTGACTAATACTCCAAAGCAAATCTAGTGCAAGTACTATGCAAAATGCAAAATGCAATGCATGATGATAAGCAAATATTTCTGGATTTTTTGAAATAAGATGAGAAATAAAAATCAAAAGAATGATTCTACAATCCCCAAACTCTGCAAGCACACTCAAGCAGCACTCAAGAAAAGTACTAAGGTAAAAGAAGTCTAATGCACTAATCCCAAAACAAAAAATCGAAAATGCAATGACAAGAACATTCTTAAAAAAGAAATTTACCCTAAAAAAAATGTCTCTGGTCAGAAACAGAGGTGTATACAGACTCTGGAAGTATCAAAGGAGACTCAGCAATCATCAAACTTCACCCAGCAACCATTCAACTTCCTCTAATAGGCAAAACTAAGGGCATACGGGACTGTTCGCAGTAAACCCATGTGTATACGTGGAAATAGCAGAGAAACCTGTGTATATACGCGACTGTGAGTTCAAAACTCGCATACAAGAAGAAAGGTGCATAAAAATAAAGGCAAACAGACAAGCTGAGACAAACTTCACACCAATCAGACACTACCAGGAAAACATGCCCCTAGACCCAAAATAGAAACAAGAGAGAAAGAGCAATTCAAAGTCATTGAATGCCGATAGAAAACCCCCAAAAAAAACTACTAGGAACTCCCCAGCAGAGTCGCCAATTCTGTTATGGAGAGAAATTCCTATGGCTTGGGGTACCACAACTGTAACGTCCCCGACCCTCTGACTGGCGAAGAGGACGCTACCATGGCGTTAACCATCCGGACTACCAGCCCCACGAACATGTGAATTCATAAAAATGCCAAAACAGAATGCATTGAAGTAGAACATACACAGATGCAACTATTTCTCATACACAGCAGAAGCAACTGACATTTATACAAGCATTCATTCAACATGTTCATCACATTCATTAACAGAAAATACGGTTGCAGAAGTAAATTAGGCAAGATTACTTATCTTATGAAGAACTCATTCTGCAACGAGCTACGTCGCTGCAACATTCCACCCAACCATAGGCTAGCGTGCTCCTTAATCTCTCAGCAGCGCTGCCACCCCCGAATTGGGCATGATTCTCCAAGGAATAAGGGAACAAGCAGGCTTACACATAGCCAACGATAGACAAAACACAGCCAAGCCAACACAATTGGGTTTATCAGGCCATCAGCAAGACAACCAAGCTAACATGGTCAGGTTTATCAAGCCATCAAGGAGTTGGGAAAGGCTAAATGCTAAGCTGGTGAGCCCATTACAGAGCTAGGAACACCTACACCACAAATAGCCTGGCTTCTAAGACACCCACACACACCCAACACAAGGAATCAGACCCTTCTCTACTACACAGTCCCTGAGGCCCTTCATTCCCTTCCAGTGCTATCCAGGGGTGGTGGAGAAGAAAGCCAGCCCTCTAACTTTGTCTGTGTGGTTTCCAAAAACACCAGGTTTATCAAGCAAACCAAGCCCCCATCCCTGCTCCCAACACAGTCCGAAGACCAACCATTGCACACATGCAATCAATCAGCTGTTACATCTTAACAGGGAAAAACGATTCCCAAGCGAATTCTAACAGTCCGAAATGTAACAACAAACACAATCATAATGTGAGGAAGACAGTAGTCCGTCCTGGAAAACTAAGCAAGCGGAAAAGACTTACACAGGCCACACTGGGGAAGAAAATACATACTCTCATCCTGTGCGTGAAAATGAACAAACTCCCATCCCAAAAATGTAAAGAAGGCCCCAACGAAACACACTGTAACGTAAGGGAGGCCGCAGCAACCCGCAAACAGTCTGTGAGGAAGGTATCCGCCCACACCGTCCACAAAATCCGTAGAGGAAAACAACGTGAGTAAAGCTAGGTAAACTCCTGTGCATGAGAATGAACAACCAAGGCAAGAATGGTGTCCCTGTAGTGCGTGAGTGTTTTAGCTCCATCGTGGAGAGAGTAGTATGTCTGCGGGAGTGAAGGCGGTGGTTTCTTTTGCCATTGTGAAGTCAACCGCGGGTGGAGTGTGTGTGTGGGAAAGGACTGACAGTCCTGCCACACCCCACTCTCAGCCATAACTGCCTCAGCTAACAGCAGCAGTTATTAATGGTGGTGGTTGGATAAAAAAAAGAAGGATGACACATGGCTTTTTCCCTCATGGCCAAGTTTTGACATTTCCCCCACCCTTATCCTTGTGAAAATCATGCCCCTTCTCAATTTAGTTCCCGCAAACGTAGCTAGTCGGGGTTTATTTTAATTAACGGTGCATATTTACATGATGACAAAACTCAATATATGTCGCATGCCCCGATATACCATCGGTGACAATTTCAACCCAAACATAGCATAACCAATCAATGGTGGGGCCTTGGCCTTTAGCTCCACACCATGATCATTTACAATATATACATCATATACATTTAATGCAATGGGGTCAAAACCGGAGTGTTACAACAACAGACAGCTTGACTCCAGAAATCAATCCTTTCCAATATGCAATAGAACTTAAATATCTAACACTAAAGGATCAGACCTCGTACCTTATTCCGGACGGTTGAAGTAGATCCCCGTTGAGCTTTCTAGCTTCAGCTTGAATCGATAGATTACTTCCTCAACAACAAGTAAACAATACAAGCATACTATATATATTGGAGTTAGATCTATTCTAGCATATATAATCAACAATGTATAAGCATTTGAAAACATCCATGGATAAAATATTCATTCAAACATACATCATTGGACAGGAAAAGATATTTCTATTAATATAAAATCAGAGATTACAATGGATACAACCTCTGTCAGCACGTCTGCGAATCGGAGAAACTGAATCCCCCACTTGGGCCTCCACCACCTCAATCCTCCATCTCTCGATAGCAAGCTCACAAGAAAAAGGCAAGCTTGGGAAGAACACAAAGTGCTCCAAGGGACAAAGGGATGCAGACTCAAGCACAAGTTCTAGCAACAATGGACTATAGTTTCTTTGCTCTCAATTCTCTCATATGCCTTTAATGTACCATAGAGTTCCTTATATAGCTTTTCAAAGGGGTAATGAAAGGTCGAATCCGAGCGATATCATGGCATATGGAAGGACAAGAGTCAAGTGAGTCAGATCCATGTCAAGGAAAACTCCAAAAGGATTTGGATTTTGTACACATCCCGATGTACGCGGTTTTAGTGGTCAAACCCGCGTATATACGCGATTAGGGGTTTAAAAGTCACGTATATGAATTTACACATGTTTCTAGAGATGGTCAAGGAAACATCAAAGGACAAAAAATGGTCCAAGGGGTCTAAGGAGTCTATAGAGGGACAGGGGAAGGCCATACAAGTGTGATTCACCTAGAGTGGTAAAATCAGCTATAACACCCTACTTTGTAGGACATCCTCCATACGAGATTTCCATGAGAAATAGTTGGAACTGGTAAGTAGAATATCACAATGGGCATCCATACTATAAGATAAAGTCTGTAAAAGTAAAAAAACAATGGCTTGGATGCAAAGATCTTGAAAAACGGGTTGTTTAAAAAAACGGAATTGAAAACTGACTCCAGATGAGGAAGTTATGCTTGATTGAAAAAAAATGTTGAAGATGACCCCAAAAGAGATGTGGCAAATAGAGGATTAACCCAATTGACAAAAAAAGATCCCCCCCCTCTTCCCAAGATTAACCTTTTAAACTCACTTTACAAGAATGTCGCTTTATATCAATCAATTTTGTAAAATAAGTGAAATTTACTTTTACAAATGACAGTACTTCAAATATTGCATGCAAAAACTAAACTTGTATTTAAGTGACTCGCTTTTATAATTCAAGTGAGATGCACTTTTACAATAGAGTAACTTAAAAATAGAAATTACATGCACTTTTAGAAAATTAACTTGTTTTTTTTCATAAAGAAAAAAACAGTCTTTATATTAAAACTGTTACATAGTTACAAATAAACTGTAGAGTGAGATTCTCTAACAGGTTACAATAGATATCTTAGTACCCTATATAACCATAGTTGTCCTATGACCTTTTTCGTCATAACAAATAAATAGAGCATTAATGGGATATATACATCCCAGCCATACAGAAAAAAAGGATTTAGTGAACAAAAAGAAGCTTGTATAAGTGTTCCATCTCTTAGATACAAAACTTAACACCTGCTAGTCATAGTATTCACCATCAAAATTACCTAATTTAGAAGAGAAATTAGATTCTTAGCATACCTAATTCAAACACATTCCCATTGAGTAATTCCTCATAGAAGAGGCAAGTAGCTTGATCATGGATGGTCATCTTCGATAGAGCATTAGCCTCACTATTATATTCTATGTAAATGTGATTTATGGAAATCCCTGAGAATTGTACGATAATGCTTATGACCTTGATCATCCAGTGGGAGAGGTTTAGAGAGTGTATCTAGCGTTTCATGTTAACCCAGTCCATAATGGATTTGGAGTCCCCCAGGACTAGTCCAATCCTCAGTTGTTTGTAGAGAGCAAACCGGAGAAGGCCCCACAAAGCCACCAATTCAGCCTTAGTATTAGATCTAGTTCCAACAACCATCCTCATATTAAAAAAATGATTAATGTTTAACTTGATTACCATCCCATATCCACAACAGCCTTTTTGTTCTACCCCATCGAGGAAACCAGTCACCAAGGGCCTGTCACATAAAGGAGGATGGTTCAATCTGATAGTGGATGGTGTGGAACCACATCCAAGGTATTTGAGTTTAGACAATATTTTAATGTAGACCAATATACCCTTATAAAGTAGTCTTGAAAGATAACCCGGTTTCGGGCATGCCAAATCTCCCAAATAGTGGCCAAGGGAGTGTCCAAATATGTTGGGAAAGAGTCTTTCCATATGTAGAGATTGTCCTTTAATTCAGTCAGCTTCCAACAAAAAGATAAATGTTGAGATTCCATGAGCATATGCCAAACACTGGAGAAAAAATAAATAGTCCCCAAACAAATGATCCACTATTTCAACATTAGCACGACAAAGGAAACATCTGCTAAGCCCAAAAAAAACCATCGACTGTAACATATCCCAAGTCAAAATATTTTTAATCAGATCTAGCCAACTGAAGCACTGAATCTTAACAAGAATCTTACAATTCTATATCCAATTACACCACTAGGGAAGAGTTTGGGGATCTTGTTTTTCAGCAAGTACTTCATATGCTAGTGAAGTGGTGAAATCTTCCAATTTGTTGTTCCTACACCAAACAATACGACCACTACTATCCAATAAATTGATGCCAACCATCGTAAGATTTGTAATATAGTTCTCCCATTCCAACACCCAATCATCAAATAAGTGAAACTCCTGCGCAGAGAGCCATTGACCATATGAAGGTCCAGTCTCCTTGGCCACCTGCTTAATGACGAGGAGGTTTCTACTTTGAAGGCGTCTAACTAGACCCTATCATTTTCCCATTTTGATAGCACCATGAAGCAGACCAAACCCATTGGATTCTAGTGACAGATTGAATTAATAATTAATGAGGTGTTAATATGAGGCAATTAATTAATTAGGAGTGTGCATTTAAATTTATCCATAGTTTTTACCCAATTGGAATAAATAATTATGGAGCATTTAATATTGTTAGTGCAATTAATATTTTTATTTGTTATGCTGAATAAATGGAGAAATTGACCCATCAATTCGAATTACTGGATAAGGTTGGAGGAATTACTTAGAGTAGAAGCCAAGTAAGCACTAGAGTCCAAAAATGATGCCAAAAATGAGAAAAGAGGAATATTTCAGGAAAAGCAACATAAATCCAGAAAGCATGGTAAAATAGGAAAAGCAAGAAAGTTCAGAAAAGAAGGAAAGTCGGAAAAAGAGGAAAAAGAAGGAAAATATGTCCACTCATGGGTGAAATATTCTCACAGGTTACCAATCCAAGTAACTTGCTCAACATGTCAACATTAATTCTATAAAAGAAGTATTCCAACTCCCTTTCACATCTTTGGCTAGTTTGAGAAATTTTATGAATGCATTTATGCACATGAGAATTGGGAGATGTGGCCGAGATTTCTGTGAGAGGATAATGGAATTCAGCCATTTTCATTGATTTTATTTGCAGGTCCTGTAGCTGATAAAGTCAAATTTGAAGATTAGAAAAATCATCATCCATTCTAGAGATCGAATCTCCAAGCTTCCTGTGGATTTCTAGAGCTAGTTTTTGGTGTAGAAGAATATGGATTTTTCCATGATGCTTTGAGAGGTATTTCGGCCTATTTATTATGTAATAACAGAGTAATGAAGTTTATCAGGTTGAATATAAAGTTCAGAATCATCATCACCAAGTTCAGAGATCAAATCCTCCCTCCTTCATCTATTCTATAGCTAGTTTCCTATATGCAAGAGGAGAGATTATTCCATCATCATATGAGAGGAATATTGGACTATTTATGATTTAATAAAAGAGTACATAATGTTCTGATATAATTAACTTCAATAAAAATTCCATAATTCTGATTTCTTCTCCAATTTATGCACCCCTTTTAGATTTAGCTAGAATTTGACTAGCTTTCAATGAATGATTCATAAGTAAATGTGTAAAAGTACAAATGAATGCATTCTAGTTACTAGACCTAGCTGATATATCACATGAAATTATCCAACCTCTTTTTCAGAAATTCTATTACATTTGAGTATCGTTTGGGAGTCCAAAAGTCGAGCTAGCTGAGTAGTCCTGAATTGTCATTTTACTATTTATGCTATAATACTTGCTCAGATATCTTTGTAACTTTCTTGAATGATATATTACTATTGAATGACTGTTATTAAAATATATTTAACCTCTATAATCTCAGAAACACCCATATCCATTCTCCATTTAATTACTCAGTCCTGGTAACTAGTTTTCATAGTTCCACCCTTAATATGCCTTGTGACTGTCCAAACTTGTTTAAAACCTGAATATACCTTTATATAAATGTATGATAACTTTATTACTAATACAAATAATTTATCCAAATGCTATGGTTGTGGATATTAGAAAAGTGCTTCCTAGTTTCACAATTAGGTGACCCAGCAGCATGGAAGTAGGTTTCCATGGAGCGGTCTCTGAAACCTCAATGGTACATGATATAAATGTGTTATGGAAGACAGTCTATCAGTCCTATTATTTCTTTGATTTCTTCCCTCTTCCCGCTTGCATGTGACCAAAAGTATCAGTCATTTTTCCCTTATCTGCTTAGCTTCCAAAAGTCGATTGGTTGTTTGCAAGTTTTATTTTAAAACATTAAGCTAATTTGCAGAAAGTTAATATTCTGATATGAATATCAGATCGGGGATATTACAGACCCTCGGGTAGTGTAACATCTCTCGGCATGCCAACAATGGGATTAATCCCAAAGAACACCTGTGTACCCATACCAACCATCCATCCGAGATCACGAGCAACGAAAGGCAGGGTGTGTGAAATACTTCTCCAAATATCATAAGTAGAAAGGGAAGAACCAACCCTGTCTCTCAACCAGATCGAAAATGGAACATTTTTTAAATACCTACTCCTGATAACTTTTCCCCATAGTCCGTTGTCAGAGAGACTGCGCCAAAATCTTTTGGCACAGAGAGCGAAGTTAAATAACTGGAGGTTTTTTATCCCCCACCCACCAAGGGATTTGGGTCTAGAGATAGTCTCCCAAGCAGTCAAATGGAATTTGAATGATTTATGTTTTCTTTCCCGGGGGGAATGAAAGATCATCCTTCTCATAGAGTCAATAATACCTTTTGGGACTTTGAAGAGGTATAACCAAAAAACATGAATTCCTTGTAGGACCGCAGTAATGAGGAGCAATCTTCCCACAAGGGACAACCAACATGATGTCCACTTAGCCACCTTCCAACTAAGCCTTTTTTGGATCCAGGACCAATCCCCTTTTTTATAATTATTAAGATTCAAATAGAAACCTAAATATTTGATACCCGAATCCAAGCCTTCCAATTTATAAGGAAACATATGAGTAATAGATTCTATAATCAACTGGTCTCGACAAGTAAAAGATAAACTAGATTTAAGTGAGCTGAGTTTCATACCCGAGGCCCCACAAAAAATCTCAATGATATCTTTCAGGTGTTGCCAGCCCTCTAATTTGCCATCACCAAAGATTAGTATATCATCAACATAGAGAAGGTGAGTAATAAAAAGAGTTATAGTCACCTTGGTCCCTATGAAAATACATTTTCCCTTTACACCGAGGATCAAACGACTAATGCCTAATGCCTCTGTTTCCTTTGAAATAGGTAGTAGGTGACCCATTGATTAAAATAGAAAAACTAACAGAGGAGATGCAGGACATGATCCACTTGGTTAATTCTACAGTGAGTCAAATCTGCAGGAGAATAAGCTGAATAAATGACCAATCCAGTTGATCATAGGCCTTCTCCAAATCCAGTTTTAAGATAAAGGCAATGAGCTTTTTCTGCTTGATCAAATGTAAACATTCTTGAGCTGTGCCCACAACATCAAGAATATGCCTGTTAGGGAGGAATCCATATTACTCATTCGAGATATGTAAACCCAGCTGAGGTTTGATCTTGTCAGCTATGATCTTGGTGATAATCTTATAAAGTAAGGTACACAGGTAGATTGGTCTGTAATCATTGCAAGATACATGTATGTCCTTCTTACGTATCAAAGTGATAAATGTGATATTTAAGCTCTTGGGAACAGAACCCTGGCGACGGGTGTAGTCAATAGCCTATGTGAGTTCATCACCCAACAAGTCATAGAAATGCAAGAAAAATTCCACATTCCAGCCGTCCGGGCCTGGACTTTTGTCCACAACAAAACCCTTGAGAGTATTGAGTATATAGCCCTACCAATTCCCTCACAATCATTTTCATCAAAAAACCAAGCGAATAACTTGATAGCCTTCAATTGATCGACAAAATTGGTGTTGTGTTCATCAGAATACACTTTCTAAAATAAATTCCTAGACACCTGTTTCAGAGATCTCTCATCACATATAAACCCTTCACCTTTAACCTCCAATATCCTTATAGCATTATGAAGTCTTCGATTATTAGCAAAATTGTGAAAGAATTTGTTATTTCATCCCCCGCCTTAATCCAAATAGCGCAGCTATTCTAACGGAGATTTTCTTACTTCTGCAGGAGAAGATGTTTTTTTTTTACAAGATAAAGAGTGATTTCTAGCAATGGATTCATCACTGAAATTGCTCACCAGTATCATCTCATCTACCGACTGAATGTCCTCATCAATCTTCGCCGGTACCTGATCATTTTCCATCTTTTTCTGTCTCTCCCATTTTTTCACCACACCCTTAAGGAGCTTAATTTTGTTAACCAAATAGATCATAGGGTCCCCTGCTTGGATGAGAGGCCAGAGAGGTGTTTCCATCTATCCACAGTTAAACTATCAAAATTCTAAATCCCCCAACCATACCGGGTTGATTTTTAAAGGATAGGGAATCATATGTGCGTCAAACTCTAATTGTAGAAAAATAGCCTTGTGGTCTGAGAAGCCGGTAGGATAGCTCCAAGAACAGTAGAATCCCATATTATCGCAAATGGCCTCTCCCATAAGAAATATGTCTAATCTCTTTGATATCCCAACCAAACCACTTCTTCCATTAGACCAGGTAGGAACAAGAACCCCTAGGACGATATCCAATAGACTGGAAGCCTCAAAGATGTCACAAAAGTAATCAGCCAATGGATCCAATACCTTTCCTGATCTCCAAACCTCACTAGGTGATTTAGTAAAGTTCAAGTCCCCAGCCACAATAAGCGCAGGGTCCAATAGTAGACCAGAGTCAACCAATTGATCCCAAAAGCACTTCCGGATCGAGTAAGGACCATAAATATTAAGAATATGTAGCATGTTGGAAAAGCGTTTTGGCATTCATTCAACCATGATGCTTGCACAATAGGTAAACTCTTTCAAATCAGCCACCAAAGGTTTCCAAGAAGTTAAAGTACCTCCAGATAGTACATTAGCATCCAAAGCACAAACCCTCCATCTAGGTTTCAATTTCAGAAAGTAATCACAGGCAGTGGAATTGTGAAGTCAATCAAGTGTTTTAGGGCAACTTATTTAGGTCTGCTTCCCAAGTCCCTAACATTGAAGGAAGACAAAATCATTTATAAAACTCTTTAGGGGGTGCTGCATTTTTAAGAGCCCAGGTACATGAAACATGAGAAGAAGGAGATGGTTTCCCTAAACCCCTATCCAAAAGGGAAATAACAGTAGGGTTAAAAAAAGGTACAACTTCAGTGGAGGATATATTTCCAGACATGGAAGCACCTCTACTTTTTGGAGGTTTCCTCAGCTTGCAGACATAGACATTTGCATCTCTGATGGAGGAAATGGGGAAAATAGTCGGGTCATCCACTTCCTCTGAGGCAAAAATGGGGATGGGTTTGTATGCTACTGAGCATGATCAACTGAAATCAAGGAGGATAGGTGAAGAATCAGGTAGCGGGGAGGATGTAAGATTAACATCCAAGACCTGGAAAAGAGAATCTAGTGTAGGGAAATCCTCTTTCGTGAAAAGAGTAGATTCAATAGACAAAGGTCTAGAGAGAAGGGCATTAGGGCAAGAAGGCTCCCCAAATCCACCTAAACCCGAAGTCCCAACCAAAGATGAGACCACAACAAGTGTGTCCTCACCCACATCCACCTCCACAGGGCTACGTGATATAGAGATGTCTTTGGCCAACTTACCACTCACATCGACATCCTCCCCATGGTCCTCATTCCCCACGGTAGATAAAGCACGTAGAATCTCCTCGGCGAAAAGGAACTTTGAAAGAATAGGAAAAGTTTGTGAAAACTTACCCACAAAGGAGAGGGTTCAGTCTTGGTCCAAAGGTATTGGCAGGCTAGCAAATGTGTATTGTGTGTCCAAAACTTCTCATTCAATCGCCTTCCAAACCTGCTCCTCGCAAGGTGTCAGAGAGTTCTGTGTGTAGAAAGCACAAGACTGACTAGTCTTTTGATAGGCATGGCATCGAAACGGGATACGTGAGTAGTCCAAACTTTGGATGAATGAGCCACCCTCCTACTACACCTTAATGTCCTCAGGTATACCATCTAGAACCTCCATCTCAACTAACATCCTGGGAGTGCAACGACTGAAACCCAAAAGCCGTTCCTCCTCCATCAAGATGAACTTTCTGATATTGTTTGCGACCAAGAGGGGTTCATTTAGAGAACTTGTTACATAGCATGATCATTCGTAGGATGTTAAAGAATATCCCTAATTTCACTAAATATTTGAAAATGCCTCCTAAAATTGCATTATTGAACGCTCTTCCCAATATACCTATCCAATTAATAAAACCTCTAGTTTCAACATATATCGTAGGTATTCATTTTTTATCAACCCATTCTTAATACCCTCTTCATATCATATTATCAAGTTGTAATAGACAATAGTCCCAACACATATTAGTATAAGCTAACATGATGCTAAATAAAATAATAGTATAATGTTAATAATGATCCCACCGAGATTGCAGGGGTGACTGATCAATTTGTAGAGTTGGATAGTGGAAGACCCAACAAAATAGTAATTGAGGCTCCATTCTATGCTTGTAATCCATGTTAGGGGAGAAGGGTTAATATATGATATTGTAAAATCATAGATTAAGTAGATGAACACCATAACAAAATGTCTTGAAAGGTTAGCCTTTATTTCTAAAATGAAGGAAGAAAGAAAGTAATATCTCGGTTTGCTCATTAAGTTGGAATTGATAAAGTAAACCAAAACCAGGTGAGCTAAGGAAATGATCCCAAATCCCCTATAACTAAGTTTATAGGTTGTGACTTTGAATGTACTCCTCCTTAGAGACTTATATACTCTTAATAAGTAGGGATATAAGAGATTATTTGTAAGATAAATCTCACATTATAATCCATCCGTCCTTAGTATCAATTCTAACATACTCAAAACTGAATATATATATTATTTATTTCAGCAAAAACATTATGTTAATTTTTATTGTAAATTTTATGACCAAGTGGGTCAAGGATGACTGTAATTGAACAATTATTTATTTTTAATAATTAATAGAAGGAGACACATATTCAGGGGAGGCTGTTAAATTAGTGTTCACTGACCCACTAGGAGGAAGGAGCAGTTGTAGAAGGTTGGTTGACAAGTGGCAGAACTAGCATTCACTTTCTAGCTAATTCAGGAGCATAATCCCTAAAAAAGTGGTCATGTTCACTGAGAGGGGGAACTGATCCGGTGGCTCATTAGATTCAAAAATTGACCTAAATACCTAGGCAATCTTAGACAAACCATCAAAATGAGTAGGAGGATCACCACTCATTCTGATTTTCTGAGAGAATGAAATTTGTGACTGGTGCAAATTGAAAAGTCTGGCACACAAAGAATTTGATGAGGGGATAGCTAAAGTGATTTGCTAAGTTAAGTCTGCTTCTGAGTGCTAAGTTGTAGAATTCTGTTGTGTGGCAGAGATCTTTGTCTTAGTGGATCAGTGAACAAGTTTGGGGGTCCTAAGTAAGTGATTTAGCTGCTTCAGGAAAAGGTTGGGTGGAACAGTCTCCCTTGGGTGTTAGTCCCTTTTCTGCAACACATCCATGTTCCAACTCTAATCTGTATTGTCATTGTTTCAATTATGTTTAAGCAAGTTGTAATGGTTTAAAATGAGGTTATAGTTAATGGATAATTATTCAATGATTGTAGGATTCTGAGTATTTGCATAGAAACTGATTGATAGAGACATGAATATAAATTATCTCCTGTATTTTTCCTCTCACCAAAGTGGCGTACTCTAGTACAGGAAGATATGAAATTATGTTTGAGTAATAGTACCAGAATGATGAATGTTAGATTTTCTTACATATTATAGCAGTATATCTTAATTGCATTTATCAATTGGATCATAGTAGAAGATAGACAAAGCACAGAACAATAGCACAAGTATTTTTCACCTGGGAAAACCAATTGGGAGAAAACCCAACAACCTTCGTCTAGAGATAATAATTCTGAGATCATAGTACAATGAAGAAAGAAAAGAAAAATATGGAAATGCTTTCCAAAGATTGAAACCCTGAAAACAATCTTCTTTTACAGTGTATGTGAACTTCTCTAAGCTGTTGTGTAGTTGCACTCTGCCAGAAACTACACACTTCACTTGTGTTGCTGCACTGATGTTGCATGTAATAATGAGGAGGGGCACCTCCTATTTATATTGTTTTCCCACCCAGAAATTAACTGGGGGAGCAATATAATTTTATATTCCATAATTTTTATTTTATTCTTTTATTGTTGGCTTTTCACCCCAAGGATTACATTGTTATTTCTAGGGTTTAGATGAATGATTACAACAAGTTCAAGTCCACTTCAACTCCTGAAGGAGAACAATAAGAATAGCTTCTGAATTTGCACAAAATCCAACACTCCCTCTCAACAAGGAAGGTATTCTTCGGTCTTCATCAACACCATGATCATCTGGGTTTCATTTGTACATCTATATTGTATCCATCATCTCTAAACGTACTGAATGTTTTCTTTTTGAATATGTTCTATCTAGAAGTTTGAGAGAGAATATTTGGATACCTATTCGTCTCTACTACCAATAGAATACTTCCATACCTGGATAGAGATCCCGGATGAGCACACGTGCATGACTGTATACTACTTGTTCGTCTCATCTGCCGATGGGGTGCTCCCATACCTGGGTGAGAACCTGAACGAGTAGAGGTACCTGTGTAATCACACTTCCATATACTACCTATCTGACTCATCTACCGATGGGATTTCTCCCATACCTGGCTGATCACCTAAATGAGCAGAGGCACCTGTGTGAACCCAACCATCTACTACCTATCTGTCTCAACTGCCGATGGGATTTCTCCCATACCTGGTTGAGAACCTGGACGAGCAGAGGTACCTAGGAAAGGGTATAGTGAGCGTCTCTCAGTCATATGTCCCTATCAAGAAGGGATACGTTATCTTCTACTCCAAGTATTCCACGAAAGTATTCAAATTTCACCGTGGGAAGAGGCTTAATGAGAAAATTTGCAGTCTAGTCATCTATCGAAATATACTGTAGCTCGACCGCACCTTTCTGCACCATATCACATATGAAGTGATATTGAATCTCTATGTGCTTTGACCTTTCATGAAATACAAGATTCACTGACATCTGCACACAACTCTGGTTATCGCAGTGAATCACTGTTGGCTCTAGAATCTGGCCAAACAATCATGTAAGAAGTTTACGAAGCCAAACTGCTTCTCGGGTTACCGAACTAGCATCCATATACTCGGCCTCCACAATACTAAGAGCTACTGAGTTCTAATTCCCACTGCACCAGGAAATAACTGCAGAACCCTGAATGAAACAACATCATGAAGTGCTCTTCCTATCTATAGTGCATTCGAACCATTCAGAGTCTGTAAACCCTTTCAATCTCAAGTCACAATCTGAATTATATCATAGATCATATCCCATAGTGCCACATAAGTATCTGAGCACATGTTTTGCAGCAGTCCAGTGAATCTGCCTCGGTTTGCGCATGAACTGACTAAGAGCATTTACAGCAAAACAAATATATGGTCTCGTGTTCATCAGATACATCAAGGACCCAATCAACTGGCGATACATGGTGGGATCAATCAAAATTGAATCTGAAGCAGAATCTTTCATCTTCTTCATTTTAGTATCCATCAGAGTAGCTATGGACTTGCAGCCCAACATTTTGAATCTCTTCAGTATATCTATGGTGTATTTTCCTTGTCTTAGGAAAATATCTTTCTACCTCTACAATACTTCTAATCCCAAGAAGTATTGCATCAATCCAAGATCCTTCATTTCGAACTAAGAGGCAAGTTTCTTCTTATACCATAAGATAAGTTTCTCATTTCTGGTAAGAAACAAGTCATCAACATATAGTACCAAAATCAGTGGCTAATCATTCACAACCTTGTAGCAAAGGTTGGGGTCTGCATCAATCTTGGTGAATCCCAGACTCACTAGGAATCCATCTATTTGTCCATACCAAGAACTGGGTGCTTGCTTGAGTCCATATAAATTCCTTTTCATCTTGCATACATGAGATTCCTTTCCATGGACAACAAACCCTTCTTGTTGTTCAATATATACTTTTTACTCAATAATACCATTGAGAAAGGTTGTTTTGACATCCATATAATGCAACTTCCATCTGTTGAAATATTGTAACTTTGAAGAATATTCTATATGTATCTTTTGTGGTCCCCGATGGTCCTACCGGGAGAACCACTTGTATTATCTTGTACCCCGATGCTTCTAATCGTAAAAACTAATAAAATTCATGAGGTTGTCCCCTCTAATTGTAAAGGTGGGTCATTAGCACCCCAATGTGGTTACTTGAGCCTACATGTGCAACTCGAGCCTACATGATTAACTCGAGCCTACATGTTAGATGAATTAATTGAAGTGAACGGATGAATATAAATAGAGGTGTAGCTCTCCTCATTTGAGCACACACTCTCACTTGTGTAGCGCATTAGTGGAGAAGAGAAGTAGTTGGAGAAGGAGGAGGACCAGCCTTTGATCTCCTTGCTGGTTTTATCTTTTATCTTTTTGGGGCATCTATATTGAAAAATATTTTGTTGGGTTTTTCCCTTTAGGGTTTTCCCAGGATAAATCTTTGTGTTCCTTTTGTATGGTTGTGCTTGTCTATATTTCAGTGATCTTGTTTATTTGCTTTTGTTATGAAAAATGAAATGAAATACTGATGTCTTAGCTAAGCATATGGAAATTTAACCTGGTATAAGAGCCACCCTGAAAAAGAAGACATTGTGCAGCTACAAAATCTAGGGCTTCTTACTTTTTGGTTCTCTCTCCACAATCGATCAGCAAAAGAAGGCTAGGCTGACTCTCCATTGAAGGGCGCATCTTTCTGTCGAAGCGGAATTCGATTCCGAGCATTTTCAGTTTTTCGTGTGGGAAATTAGGGCTTCTTGCATAAGAAGAATTTTTGAGTGAGCCCAGAATAGGATTTCTCTCCTCATCAAAATCGAAGTTTAGAGACCTGGATCAAGATTTTTGGTTGGGTGAAACTCCGGGAAAGTCAAACCCTAGTTTGACCCGGAGCTATAAAAACCCTAAATACTAAAACTGCTAAGTTTTTGTATATTCGCTATATCCCAATATTGGCGAAGGTTCAAGAGTTGAAAATTGAAAAAACGGAAGATAAAATCCCGATGAACACGGTGTCCAAAATTTAGCCTCAGATTCGCTATATTCTAGGCGATATGATCCCTCCAAGTTAGGGTTCCAGCCTCTTCCAGAATTCATCCCTAAACAGGACACCTAGGGAAAATTGCTATAGCGTGGGCTACAGAGGTCCAAATTGAATTCCTGAAGATGTTCCAAAAATATAATGGACTTTACTTTCTGTGGTCCTAATTTCAGAACCTGAGGATGAACCAGTGACATGTGGCATTCCGTAAAACTTCACTATTCTGAACATTCCTGTAACAGGTCACCTTGGGAAAATGATCATAAATCCAAATTGGTGAAACAAAATCTAATGAAACCTATGGTGTTTGATCCGGGACATGTGAGGTTACCTTAGTGAGAAATTTCAGACATAGAGGAATAGTAATTTCGAATATATCATAGAAACAGAAACAGTCATTTCTGTAGAAGAAATTGGAAAACTAGGGCTTCCTGTTCCAGGAGCTTCCCTCCACTGTTTTCAGAAAAGGAGTACATTGGACAGCTCCATTTGAAGAGATCTATCTTTATATATAATTAGATATGAAATATTCCAAGTTTTGAAAATTAGGTTTTCTCTAACAAACCCTAGATCAGCTAGCTCCGGAAGCAGGACGGACACCTCAAATCGGTAAGATCTAATCTTTTGCTATTTGCATTTGAGGTTCTCATTTCAAAGTGATCTATCACATCAGCTTAATGATAAGCTTGGTGAAGTTGAAAACTTCCAAGCATGAAAGTATTTTATCTCTCTGAAGAAAATGAATTGGACACCTACATGAGTAGAGAGGTTCCAGTTCTAGAGGGAGATGAGCCTCAAAACCTTACACAAGAAGAACTTGATCAAGGCCAAGAAGATCACTGTTGATTCAATCACGGATCAACTTGTACCACAAGTGTCTTCCCTAAAGACACCGAAGATGTTTGATTTATTAATCAAGCTATTTGAAGATAAGAACATAATTCAGAAGATGGATTTGAGAAAACAGTTGAAGAATGTGAAGATCCAAAATGCATAACATCTTGAAGCAGTAGAAGAAGAAGCAGAGAATGCAGAAGTGGTGATAGCCACCTTGAATGGGATCCCATGATCATGGGATTCATTCATGCAAGGAATGTGTGCCAGAAGAAAGTGATTACTTTCAGTTGACTTTGGGAAGAATAAGAAGCTCGTCTCATAAGAAGAGAAGAAGAAAGATGGGAGCAAATTGAAGATCAAGCTATCACCATTCAAAGAAGATCCCTCAAGCGATGAGGAATATGAAGAACTCAATTCTTGACGAAACTCTTATCCATCTTATCATTTGGATAAGAAATGATGATAAAGCATAATGATCAAGATGGAGTCTACCCACGAAACAAATAAAAGACAAGTATTCAATTGTCATTTCATGATATTGTTTTACATTTGATTATATTCAGTTGATGTGTTATGCATGATAGATTGTTTGCATTAATGACTGTATACTACTAATATGCATGTGATGGGTAAGTAGCTCATGGTGCTATACAACTCTCCATTGCTACTTATCAAACCTCTTTGCTGACATATTGGATTAGTCTATAAAGTTTCTGTGAGATATGGATGAATGTTGTATTGGCTAAACAATTGCATGATGCATAAGAATTTGTCGTTATGCATATGATTTATGAAATAGTTCTAACCATGCAACTGGTGCATTTGAATTGCAGAAAAGGCCCTGTACAACCTCCTACAAGAAAAGAAGGATGAGACTTGTCCAAAGAGCAAGTGATGACAATTCAATAAACATGAATCTGAAGCTCCCAGGGTCAAAGACACCATGATGGAAGAAAGAGCTTCAAAGAGAGGTAGCTCCACCTCGAAGGATCAAGACTACCATGGGTATGAGAGATAACTCAAGATGAAGAAAATAATGCTATGAAAGAAGCTATGATCAAAGAATAACAGTTGATCATGGGGAATGATGTATACGATATGATTTCGAGACATAAAGGAAAGTATGTAGTATCCTCCATATGGATATACAAGAACAAGTGTACAAAGCAAGGTTCGTGATTTGCCTCAGAAAGAATAGACTATGACATGACATACTCTATTGAATAGTATATATCAAACATAGAACCACCTGTAGAGAATGAAGAAGGAAGATAATACTCCACTTCAGGGGGAGTGACTACAAAAGATATCTGAGTTCAACACAGTACGACATGATGGACAGCTTCCTGATGGATCGAGACTTTTGGGTTCCAACCTTCAAAGTTGAATGCAGAAGACTAGGATATGTTGATGATCTGACAAGATGAACTCATGGAAGATGTTATGATAAAATAATACTAGAATGATGTTTGGGATATAGTACTCAAACCAGAAAGCAAAAATGTGGTATCTTACAAATGGATTTGCAAGATAAAATATGTCGTTGATAGAAGTAAGGAAAGACTTGTGGCTAGAGGTTTCTATAAGAAAGAGGGAATTAATTCTGAAGAGACACTTACTCCAGGAAGAAAGGTACACTTCCTTCAGAACTATGATAGTAGTTGCTTCCATGATGAAGTAAATACAATCCTTCCTTAATGGTATGATTGGGGAAGAGTTTTACATCGAAAGGATTTGAAGTTGAAGACAGATGGACTCATATATGTAAGTTGAAGAAGGCCCTCTATGGCATGAAGCAAGCTCCCAGAGCTTGGTATGGAAGGATAGACAGTTTCCTGTCAATTATGGGCTTTACCAAGAGTAAAGCTGATCCTAACCTTTATCTCAAGGTTGTAGAAGATGAACCTGTCATCCTGTTATTATATGTGGATGACTTATTCTTGACAGGGAAGGAGAAATAGATCATGGAAAGCAAGAAGAAACTAGCAGAAGAATTTGAGATGAAAGACCTTGGGTTAATGCACTATTTACTAGGTCTGGAAATATGACAAAGTTCAAAAGAAAACTTTCTCAACCAAGGAAAGTATGCAGTAGAGATATTGAAGAGATTCAATATGTTGGAATGAAAATCCATGGCCACACCCATGGACTCCAATCTGAAGCTGTTAGCTGATGACTCATCAGAGTTAGTGGATGTGACTCATTACAGACAGATCATTGGTTCATTAATGTACTGAACAAATTCCAGACCAGACATTTGTTTTGCTGTGAACACCTTAAGTCAATATCTTGTTCAACTAAGACGAGTTCACCTAGTAACCGCAAAACATGTGATGAGATATCTGAAAGGGACTATAGACTTTGGTATATACTATGATGGTAGCCATGAGTATAGATTGTATGGATACACAGATGCAGATTGGGCTAGAAGTATCTCAAACAGAAAAAGCACATTAGGTAGATGCTTTTGTTTGGGGTTTGCTATGAGTTCATGGTTTAGCAGGAAACAGTCCAGTGTTTCTCATAGCACGGCTGAAGAAAAATACATAGCAGATTGCTCTGCTAAGTTGCGAAGTCATATGGCTTCGAAAGCTGATATCAGGTCTCTTTGACCTGAAGATGGATACTACAATGATTCTATGTGATAACCAGATTTGTGATGACAGAGAACCCTGTGTTCCAATTGTAACACATAAAAATTCAGTATTTCTACATACGAGATAAGATGTAGTTGATTATGTTTCAGTATTTACATACTGTAGATGCAAATGATGATGATTCTGTATTTCTATACTGAATATGTAGATGATGATGGTTTGAATGATGATGTACTGATAAAGCCTCTGTCTCGGGTAACGTTCGAACACTTTCGATACAATATTGGCATTGTTTGAAAAGACCTTCCTCGAAAGGGGGAGTAGTGATGTTGCAGTGGGATTGTATCATCCCTGGGCACTTGCCCTAAAGTGATTTGGAGACCTCGGTCCTCGAGAATGAAGAGGGATTGTATCATCCCGGGACATCTGTCCAAAAGTGATCCGGTGACCTCGGTCCTCAAGAATGAAGAGGGATTGTATCATCCTGGGACATCTGTCCAAAATAGGTCCGGTGACTTTGGTCTTCATGAATGTGGCGGGATTGCATCATCCCTGAACTTCGGTTCAAAATGTATCTGGAGGTCTCATCCCCCGTGAATGTGGTGGGATTGCATCATCCCTGAACTTCGGTTCAAAATGTATCCGGAGGTCTCGACCCCCGTGAATGTGGTAGGATTGCATCATCCCTAAAATTCGGTTCAAAATGTATCCAGAGGTCTCGGCCCCCATGAAAGTGGTGGATTGCATCATCCCTGAACCTCGGTTCAAAATGTATCCAGAGGTCTCGGCCCCCGTGAAAGTGGTAGGATTGCATCATCCCTGAACTTCAATTCAAAATGTATCCGGAGGTCTCGGCCCTCATGAAAGTGGTGGATTGCATCATCCCTGAATCTCGGTTAAAAATGTATCTGGAGGTCTCACCCCCCATGAAAGTGGTGGATTGCATCATCCCTGAACCTCGGTTCAAAATGTATCCAGAGATCTCGGTCCCCGTGAATGTGGTAGGATTGTAGCATCCTTGAACTTTGGTTCATAACAGATCCAGTGACTTCGGTACTCGAGAATGTGTGTTTATCTCATAATTCCGAAAGGAAGGATCATTATTAACTTCGTAAAGACCTAAATCCCGTAATTCCGAAAGGAAGGATCATTGGTAACTCCGTAAAGACCTAAATCCCGTAATTCCGAAAGGAAGGATCATGTTGATGTTTTGATGATGTTGATGTTTTTATGATGATGATGACGTACTGATTGAAAGATCAGAATATGATGATGATGCTGTTGCTGATGATGATGTTCTCTGATAGAAATATCAGAATATGATGATGATGATGTTTCTCTGATCGAAAGATCAGAAGTTGCTGATGATGATGATGTTCTCTAATTGAAAGATTAGAATATGATGATGATGATGTTTCTCTGATCGAAAGATCAGAAGTTGCTGATGATGATGATGTTCTCTAATTGAAAGATTAGAATATGATGATGATGTTGTTGCTGACGATGATGATGTTCTCTAATAGAAAGATCAGAATATGATGATGATGATGTTTCTATGATCAAAAGATCAGAAGTTGCTGATGATGATGTTCTCTAATCGAAAGATCAGAATATGATGATGATGATGTTTTCTGATCGGAAGATCAGAAGTTTCTTATGATTATGATGTTGCTGATGATGATGATGTTTTCTGATCGGAAGATCAGAAGTTTCTTATGATTATGATGTTGCTGATGATGATGATGTTTTCTGATCGAAAGATCAGAATGCGATGATGATGATGATGTTTCTAATCGAAATATCAGAATGCGATGATGATGAGATCCTGATGATGATGATGCCGTATTATCAAAGTATGATGATGATGACGTACTGATTGAAAGATCAGAATATGATGATGAGTTGATGTTAGAGTATGATGATGTTCGGTTGATGATGTTTCTGATCGAAATATCAGAGACTGATGATAATGATGATTCTGATCAAAAGATCAGAGTATGATGATGATGTTGTTGCTGATCGAAAAGCCAAAGTGCTGAAGATGATGTTGCTGATCGAAAGGCCAAAGTGCTGAAGATGATGTTGCTGATTGAAAGGTCAAAGTGCTGAAGATGATGTTGCTCATCGAAAGGTCAAAGTGCTGAAGATGATGTTGCTGATTTAAAGGTCAAAGTGCTGAAGGTGATGTTGCTGATTGAAAGTTCAAAGCGCTGAAGATGATGTTGCTGATCGAAAGGTCAAAGTGCTGAAGATGATGTTGTTGATCGAAAGGTCAAAGTGCTGAAGATGTTGTTGATCGAAGAAGTCAAAGTATTAATGATAATGAAGGCTGAAGATTGAAGATGAAGACTACATAATGTTGAAAAGCTTCCAATGCTTTATAGATGTATTACCCTGATGATGTTGATGTTGTCCTCTATATCTCTCCTACTATTGTTGTTGTTGATGCTGTTGTAGAATACCCTTCTCGTTAAGGGGGAGTGTTGAAATATTGTAACTTCGAAGAATATTCTATATGTATCTTTTGTGGTCCTCGATGGTCCTACCAGGAGAACCACTTGTATTATCTTGTACCCCGATGCTTCTAATCGGAAAAACTAATAAAATTCATGAGGTTGTCCCCTCTAATGGTAAAGGTGGGTCATTAGCACCCCAGTGTGGTTACTTGAGCCTACATGTGTAACTCAAGCCTACATGATTAACTTGAGCCTACATGTTGGATGAGTTAATTGAAGTGAACGCATGAATATAAATAGAGGTGTCGCTCTCCTCATTTGAGCACACACTCTCACTTGTGTAGCGCATTAGTGGAGAAGAGAAGTAGCTGGAGAAGGAGGAGGATCAGGCTTTGATCTCCTTGCAAGTTTTATCTTTTATCTTTTTGGGGCATCTATATTGAGGAAGCTTTTGCTGGGTTTTTCCCTTTAGGGTTTTCCCGGGATAAATCTGTGTGTTCCTTTTGTATGGTTGTGCTTGTCTATCTTTCAGTGATCCTGTTTGTATGCTTCTGTTATGAAAAATGAAATGAAATACTGATGTCTTAGCGAAGCATATGAAAATTTAACACCATCCTACAACTAAAGCAATAGCAATGATCGATCTGATGGAAGTGTGTCGAGCCATAGGAGAAAATGTCTCATCATAATTGACTCCCTCTTTCTGAGAGAACCCTTTGGAAATAAATCTATCCTTGTATATGCTCCATGTGGAGTTTTATGCTCCTCTACATTCACAAAATATGTTGTTCCCATCTAAGACTTTTTCGACTTACTACCATATTTGTGGAAGCATCATCTGGCTCAACTGAATCAATGGAAGTGATCGTTTTATGCATTTCTTCAAACTCCCTCTTAATGTTTGGAGGGGGGAATGATCTCATCTATTCATTGTCATTGATCTCCATATCTGATCCTCTTCCTTTTTGGATAACCATTTCTTCTTCAAAGGTTGCATCCTGCCTGACTTCGATTTGAATTGATCATGGGATGTACTGTAATCCTTTGAAGACTTGCAATCTCCCATGAATTTTTCCTTCTTACCTAAAGGTTTTAACTTGGGCACATGAATGTAGACTGGAAAGTAATTGTCCATCCTAGTGACGACCAGGTTGATCAAGGATCCTTCAATTGTCTTGTTCAAGTCATGACATCAGTGTCACCAGGTTTTTATCATAAGTAATAGACTAGAATCCTTGTCTTTTAGGGATAACTCCCTCTGTCTCTCAGAAGTCGGTTGAGTAAATCTTGTTGAAGCAGCATATAGACCGACATTCACAGAATCTTTCTGCTTCTGATCACCAAATCTCTACATGAGATTATTCTAGGTCTGAGAGTCATAATACATGCTTCTAGAGGCTTTCTGCTTCTGTTCCATCTGTATATCAATGGGATCACTTGTCCTTGTATATCACGGCATTCCCTACAAGTAAAATCCCGTTAGATGGTTAGCAATATTTCATAATCAATATATTAACATAATAATGTAGGAAACCTTTTAGTCAATGCTTTGACACAACACACATAAGGCCATTATATGGATGCTTATGGTCTCCATTATAGCATATCATCAAGAGTGTGTACTACTCCAGTATGTTATAAAGGAGTCCTCATCCTAGATGGGTTATGCAGAATGACAGGCTATTTAACTACTTTAATTTTAGAAATGTATATCTGTGTAACATATATATAAAATAAAATAAAATAAAATAAACAACCAGATTTAATATACTAGAGCATGTAAAATAAAATACTTATCTTTTGTAGTTTTGTGGGTGGGCACCCACTGTCAGGGTCCACTGGTCTCATATGCTTGGTTGACGATCATCACAATATAGATCTTCATATCATTTCTTAGAAGAATAAATCCGAACGATCATCCTTCCTTGGCTCCTTGTGAGGAGGGTCTTCTTCTACATCAACAGTTGAAGCTTCATGCTTCCTTTTGTGAGAACTTCGATAGCTACTGACATAATAACCGTATTTCTTGCACCTGTAGCATTGGATATGAGATAGATCCTTCTTTTGTTTCTTCCGATCTGAGGGAGGACTTGATTTCTTATCTTGATTCTTGTGAATGTACGGCTTCCTTCCCCTTCCCTTCCCTTTCTTGGTGTGGGATACGATCACTTGATTTTCCTCAGGTTGAGTAACATGAAGTCGTTGGCGTGTTGCAATTTTGGTTTCTTCCTGGGTGCAATCTGCCCATAGTTTATCAAATTTGGGAAACTTGGTTTGACCACTTATAGTTTGGATGAAAGACTCCCAAGATGGTGTGAGACCATTTAAGGTGTTCATGACAAGATCCTTTTCTTTAAAATTGTCTCCACTGGACTTCAGCTTGTCCCAGAGCTCGGTGATCCTCATGAAATATGAGGCAATATTTTTGGACTTCATCATCTTCATATTCGACAGTTGATTTCTCAATGTGAGAGTCACATTGATGGTATTGTGTTCAAATATCTTCATTAGGGTTTTGAACATCCTTCTCGCCGTCGAATTTTCTGAGATCTGAGGAACCAAGTGATCTCTAACTGAGTCCACTAAAATCCTCCTTGCTTTGTCATCATCCTTTCTCCAGCAATGTTTGTCTTCTTCAGATTCTGGTTCTGGGACCTTCTCCTTTACAAAATGTAATAGGTCATTTTCTTCTAGTAGAAGATGAACCCTAGAATTCCAAGGGATGAAATTGGAAGCCCCTTCCAAACAATCTTCAACCTTCATGCTGATCATCTTCACTGCAGATCTAGATCTGAGACCCTAGCAAAGACTAGGTCAAAAATGAAAGTTGGAGTTTTGGAAAAATTACTCCACAGATAAATGTGCCCTAGGGAGGCGAGTTGAGTAGAGGTAGAGTCAAGACAAAACTATGGAAAAGGTAGGTCAAAACTAGAAACCCTATTTTTTGATGCAGCTGCAGAATTAGGTCAAAATTGAAAGTTCTAAGAATTGAATTCTTCTCAACCAAAAGATGCACCCTGCTTAGAGCAAAATTCCCAAGGCTCTTTTTCTGCCAAAAGGTTGAGTGAAGACCTTGAAAGATGAAACCATAGTTTCAACTGGTTGCCGACAGAGTTCCGACAATGGATTCTTCTAGTACTGCTTTGATACCATGTTATATTTTCTTAAAGATTATAGAAATATATATTAATTGCATTTATCAATAGGATAACTAGAAGATAGACAAAGCACAGAATAATAACACAAGTATTTTTCACTTGGGAAACCCAATTGGGAGAAAACCCAACAACCTTCGTCTAGAGATAATAATTCTGAGATCAGAGTACAATGAAGAAATAAAAGAAAAATATGGAAATGCTTTCCAAAGATTGAAACCATGAAAACAGTCTTCTTCTACAATGTATGCTAACTTCTCTAAGCTGATGTGTAGCTGCATTCTGCCAGAAACTGCGCACTTCACTTGTGTTGTTGCGCTTTTGTTGTGTGTAATAATGAGGGGTGCCTCCTACTTATACTATTTTCCCACCCAAAAATTAACTAGGGGAGCAATATAATTTTATATTTCATAACTTTATATTTTATTATTTTTTTGCTGGATTTTCACCCCAAGGATTACATTGTTCTTTCTAGGGTTTAGATGAATGATTACAACAAGTTCAACTCCCGAAGGAGGATAATAAGAATAGCTTCTGAAGTTGCACAAACTCCAACAATGAAAACATTATGTATGTTCATTATTACAACAAATAGATGTGTTATATTCATATATTGTTTACAAGTACTGATATTTAGAAGACGTATTATTTAATTAAATATACAAGCTACAACTCTTATTTCAAAAGATGAACAATTAGTAAAACCGAAATTTGATTTACAGTACAAGTATAGGAACAAAAAATAAGTGAAGAGTCTTTTATTTTATGTACATATTAAGGTATTACTTTTCTCAAAAACATTAACTTCCAACTGTATAAGAACATAAATGTACATATCCAAATTCCTTCTTAATACTCTGTCTACAATAATCTCTCTAGGATCAAATCGTATTTCCTTAATCAAACTCTAGAATTAATCTAGAATAACCAGAGTTCTCAATTATCCATATTAAAACTAAACTAGATTACTTAAGGGTATCTTAAGCCCAGTTTCTTAACAACTAAATTATAAATTAAACACCAAGTTGAGATTATCGACAAATCAAGCAATGGTTATAGGATTTCGGTTAAACTGGTATTGTTTCTGCATTGTTTCTCTTGCATAATAAAAGTTACATGCAACCTTAGGGATTAATCTTTTATGGTTCGAAACCAGTATGGTTATCTAAACAAAATGATATAATTGTTAATACAATATAATAACAATACTTTAATTAAACTGTAAGTAAGTAGAATAACCCTAGATGTTTTCATCGGCGTGAGATCTTACATTACGTTTAGTAAACTGTTGGAGGACGTAATAAATGAAGGGTAAATCATGTTGAAAGCACTGTATCCATTCTATTATGTAAAGCAAAGAATATGCACAGAAGACCTTACGGGTTCAAACTTCACGAACAACATTTTACAAGATTTTCATTAATAGCAGAGATAAAAACTAAGTTCTCTTTCATACCAAAACAAAGTCATTACAATCACACGACGAGAAGACTTAGGAGAGAAACCCAAATGCTGCTAGTTTGATTTACGGTCGAAAATAACAAGACTGTGTTCTAAAGTGAAGTTTCTTTGCCCAAAAAAAAATAGATAGAATAAAATCTCATGACCATGTTCTTCTTTTAAAAGCATTGAATTTAATTCAAAACTCAAAACCCTCATAGGGCCAAACTAGCTCAAATTCTGTAATTGAAATGGAAGAACATTAAACACCTTTATCTATTGAAATAAAGTGGCATAGTCATAAGACTCCGCAACCAACAACTATTAAAATTTTGTAATTTTACACAGTGACCAAAAAAGCGAAATAAACAGAGATACATTATCAAAACCCTCACGGATGCTTATAGTTTTTAACAAGTTCCTGAACCAAACAAAGTTACACATAGTGGCTTAGTGATCTACGACTCCATAGGTGGTAAAAAATCCTTTACATTGTCAATTGAACTATACCAAAGCAAGAATATGACTTCCATATCGAACATAGAGTGGAGGAAAACCCAATGCCATGAAAACATACCACAAAACCAGTTTCTCCTAAAGAGCCACACAAGTGAGTGACAAAGGTATTACTAGTTAAAGGGGAAGGCTTCACAGCCAGTATTTTCCTCCACCTCGTTCCAGAGTCATCCTACAAGCAATACATTAACCTGGAAGTTAAACCATGAACAATTTAATAAAACACATGGTAATAAGAAAAATGATTCTTTTATAAATCAAGAACTTTTACGAACTAAGCTGTAGAGAAAATATTAAGTACAATGATGTGATTTGAAAATGGAAACATCCAAGTATCACCAGAGTGAGGACAGTGAACCTTCTTCGAGAGAAAATCAAACCTAGACAGGTATGGAGGGTTGAGTTTAAGGCTCCTCCATCTCTGTTGATTGATGGATAATTTTTGTAGAGCCAAGCACCCAGAAGTCGAAGGAAAAATGAGCAGAGCCAAGAATTCCATACAAAACCCTATCATTGTGATTGGAACAACTGTCAAAGAGCATTAAACCCCTTAGGGTTTCACTTCGAACTTTTTGTCACACAGCTGGAGGACGTATCAAATCGTATGGTTTGTTTTAAATACAAATCTTCAACCTGTGCTCGCATAGAAAAGGTCAAAATAGTCTTTAAAGTCGACTACCAAATCCTTGCATCGATTTCCAAACCCAATACATTGTATAACTTACATAGTGGAAAATAGGGTAATAACATAGTTTATGTTACAATACAATGTAATGAATAGTGTTGGGTGCATCCACGGAGGTGGGTTATCATTTTTGGCAAGACGAATTCGGAAAAAATAAAAAAAGTACCTCGATAGAGATTTTATTAAACCCTCGATCGAGGTCTTAACAGCTCGATCGAGTGTTTATTAACACCTCGATTGAGCTTTTATTAAACTCTCGATCCATCTTCTGAAAAACCCTCGGTCAACGGTTCAAGACCTCGATCGAGGGTTAAATAAACGCTCGATCAAGGGTTAAAGAATACCTCAATCGATCATCTTTAACTGACTGTAAATAGGCAACAAACCCGTAATGTTATTCACTTCATCTATCGAATATGGGTCGCAGAGTAATTAGGTTATAGATGTGATTAATCACATCTATGACTCCAATCAATCACATATATAACACCAATTAGTCCACAACTAATATTTAACATAAAATCTAGGGGGAACCCACCGCCCCCAGTAGTGCTCCATTCCAGTCCTATTTTGTGTTTTGAAGTAGTTTAATGGACATTAAAAAACTTTTAACAATCAATTTCTCAAACCCTTGGCCCCATGGCGGTTTGTAAAATGACGAAAGCTCTATTGGTAGAATAAGTTGGCAATGTCATGTTTTTTTTTTGTTTAATTTTCTAACAGATTTATTATTCGCAAAGTTGGCCGAATCTGAATCAAATGATGTTGAAATTATTTACATCCCAGAACCTTGATCGAGGGTTTATTAGGACCTCGATCAAGGGTTTGCAAAACCCTCAATTGAGGTTTGGTTAAGAGCTCAATCGAGGTATTTAAATAGCTCGATCGATCTCTAGACCTCGATCGAGGTCTTGAAAAATAGAGAATTATCCTGCTTACAGGAAAATCAATGTTTCTCTGTGTCTTCTAGGGGTGTAAACCCTGCCATTCATGGGACACAACTGAGTGGATTTCATACCGATAGATTCATCACGGAATCCTCTATCCATTGAGTTATCATGCATGCATTTTAGCATTCATATGGGTTTTTTGTTTTAATTGGTTCTAAAACTTACACTTAGAAAACCTGACAACAACTTCGAAGCAGCTCAAAGAAAAATTCGAAGGGTAAAAAATAGACATCCAAAAAATTCGTAAAAATGCACAGCCCACACATCGACACATCCTCTTCAAAAGGGTATCTTTGGTTTTTCAATTTTCGAAAACAGTGAAAAAAAAGCTGGGATGGACACACATGTGTATAAAATGATGCTGAAATCAGATGTGGTCACTTTCAAAAAATAATAAATAATTGTATATTGCAAAATAAATTAACAAAACAATATGCAGACCACAGTGCATTTTGTGTAGATCATGCTCATATATTTGTTTTTTTTTAAATTATTAATGTAAGATTGAATTATTGGGGTTGGACACAAGCCACTTATTAACTTCTTCAAATTTTTAAGGGGACGCAGTTCATTAAATGTAAAATTTTACACATTAAATGACATCGCAATATTTTAAAAAATATCATTGGGAAGCCAACATAATATTCTACAATTTTTTTTTTACTACAAGTCGAAATTCACATGGCATATATGTGTTTCAAGGGATTCTATCTAGCACATGAGTAAAAAATAGGTTTTCATCGTGAAATTTGGCCAAAAAGTGTTACCCACCTTCATGGAATCACCCTGTTATAGTTCAACCGAAGATGCTTTGTCCTGGTTAGATATTATAACCTTGGTACATCCAAAATTTGTCATATATTGATAAACGGTTAAGCTTGTAAAACAAATAAGATTTGTTAAATAGTACTTTATTTAAATACTTTAATTGTTTTATTAAAAGGGATAAAAATGGTTTAGGGTTAAACCTTAGGTCGTTGTTTCCTTTGTTTCCTTTTAGCGCCTTAACGTAGAGTTGGTTCTTTAACTAATTGAATCAAGAAACCTCACTATCTACACATAGAAGAATAGAGGTTCATGCATTAGTCATAATGAATAAGTAAGACCGTGACCCCTTCCTTGTGCAACTCCGAATTTGAAACAAACAAACGACAATGACAAACTGCCTTACGAAAACAAGTTAAATATAAATAGTTTTCTTATATCAAAAAGTAATGTCATGTCGACAGATCACCAAATAAGCAAGCTAATAATAACTTAGATACATGGCGACAGTAATGTATGACAAAAGAAGTATGAGTAATTACATCTCTCTAAATATTGTCTAGTAAATTCTAATATTACATGCAGTAAATAATTTATTTTTTTTTACAAAATTAATGGATGTTACATCAATCATAAGCTTTCCAATATAAATATCGACTATTTTCCTTCCCTCCATGTAATATAGGTCACATTTAAAAAAAAGTGATCTAGAAAATATCTGTCATGATACCTTGTTTCTAAATTACTTTTCATTAAGACTAATTCATAACACCTTCATCCCGCACATATGCTTACATGTTTTAGCATTAATTAGCTACACCTCGCCTCGTCCTACCAATTGTTAGTGAAGTCATAGCTCTTTTCTATTGAGGGTTTGGTTCTGAAGAGGCCATCCTCCCATGACATATTTCTTTAATATATTAACTAATGTTGATAGTAGTTAGATAGATATAAAAATGTCTTTAAACATTGAAGCAATGAGAGAGTAATGGATTTATTTACTGCATGAGATAAGATAAGATAATTTTATTAATATCCAACAAACAACCACTAAAGAAGGTACAATTGCGTACGATGATGTTAATACAAAGTGTAAGACTTGAATATGATCCTATAAAAGGAAAGATGCAAGAACTAAAATTTAGATCTAATCTATAAACCATGAGAAGATAACTAAAATTTAGATCTAATCTATAATCCATGAGAAGATAATCTCCATGCTCTAAAAGCATGAAAATATGGGAGAGGAAACTTTAGTTTCTTACCAAAAAATAGGTGTAAATAGATGTTAAATGCTTTTATAATAAAAATGGATAGATCTATTCTTATTCCTCACATTCATATTGTCTTTATAGAAATTACAAACAATTACTAATGTTTGGATAGAGATCCTTATTATTCATATTTATGTTAGTGGTGACAAATTACCCCTTAGGAAAATCATGATTAGTCAACTTATAAATAAGTTATATGGTATAATTTTAGAATGTGGCTATAAAACTATAATTTTAGAATTTAAGTTATTCCAATTTAACATCCAAAAAGTATGTTTCAAAAATATAGAAGATTGCATTTTTGTTCAAGCTGGAAAAGGTTTAAAGGTTGTACTCTTGTTCATTAAAATTTCCCTTGCAAGGGAATGACTCCATCTAGGATTGTAAAATGCTCTATGCCAATATCATGTGGAATTGTAGATTAAATCTTCTAAAAGATAGAACACTTCTCTTATTCAAGTACAAGATGATATATGTGTCACATCAAAATTCCATGCTCACTCACTACTTCATATTTTGATTTCCTTTTGGGAAAGATACTTATTTTCCTTAAGGTGATCAAAACATAACTAATTATGCACCTAAATATACTCCTTATAAACAATCATTTATTAAATATGGATCCTATATATAATAGTATAAGTTTGAATGTTCACAATTTTTTATAACTTACCTAATACTAAATGATATATTTTGGTGTATAATAATCCTAATTTGGTGGTAAATTTTAATGTCGAGAAGAGCTACATATTGGCTACACATGGTAATTTCATAGATCACATGAAGTAAAAATTTATTAACTTTTAAGATGAAAAGTATATTACTAATTTCAATTCCCAAGAAATTGATAAACATGTTATATGTAATGTTGAAAATAATGATAAATTTTTTTTCATGTAACTTGAAATTGTATATATTCATAATATGATATCATTATATTATAAAAGTGTAAATGATTTTAAAGAAACAAAATACCTTAATATTTTTTTCCATATTTAATATCACCCATATTTAAGCCAAGTCATGCTTTAATGGTAAGCTTTATTATAGGCCTCAAAATATGCCATCCATCAAAGACCTATTAATGAATGAAGTACCATAAAAGTGAACCATTATGCTTAGTAGTAAAAAATGATAATGGTTGTTGGGTAAAGATTGCTCACTTAAAATGCAATAGTACAACTATACTTATATATGAAGTTTTGAGGTAGGTCGAGGGTTTGGGTATTGCAGGATACAGGAAGGCGAAGACAGCGCTTCCTCCTTCCCTTGGCCATGGCACTGGATTCCTTCTTGGCTCTCACATAGGTAACAGGTCGTTCCTTGATTTGCGTTTTTTGTTATGTGCTATGGGCTGTCTGGTCCCTCGTCTGTTGGGTTTTATGTCATTATCTCGGTCTCCCTTTGCATTTGTTTTTTTATTGTTTGGCTTGGCATGTTCTTCTCTTTAAGCCGTTGCCGAGGACTGGAGTCCATCCTCATGTTGAGGAATAGTACTAACCAGTCTAAAAGAAGTGGGAATTGTACATAGAAGTCGGTTTTGGCTTTGGCTGTGTTATCTGTCCTCGGGTGACTGTATCCTTATAGATCCGTCACCTTTTCTAGCGTCGTTCTTTGGTATTTTTTTCGGCCTATAGAATATTCTTTACAGTTTTTTGGGGGTTTGCCTGTCCTTGTCCGCGCCATTCTCTGTCCGATAGTGGCTATCTCTTTCATGGCTCATGGATATGATTAGGGTTTGATTCAACTTAACCTTGCTATCTTCGGGGTTTCTCTGTAGCACATGTAGTTTTTTTCTGACTTTCTCGGCCTCGTTGGCTTTCATTGACCCCCACGTCTTCGTCGTTCTCTGTCCGTAGGGGGCTATCGTCTTTAGGGTTTGTGATTTGATTTGGTCCGAATTCTCCTTAACCCTATTGTTTCCGGTTTTTTTTGTGACATTAGTGGCTTTTCCATGTCTCTTTCCGCGCCGATTCTTTGTCCGAAGGAGCTATTATTTCTTGTTTGTTGGGTTTGATTAGGGGTTGGTTCTCTCAGTTTCCTCCCTTGCTTTACCCTAACCAGGGTTGTTTTTGGATTCACTGTTATGATTGCGGTTTTCTCTTGAATCTTTCTCTAGTCTCGTTGGTTGGGTTGACTGGTGAGTTAGTATTAAGAATCTCCCTTCAGACTATATGTCGGTGAATCTTAATGGGTCTCTCGACCCATCGGCTGATCTTGCTTCTGTGCGCTTTCGACGTCGTAGGAAGGCTAAGGCCCACAAAATCCTGGAAGGAATATTGTGATATGTTGTGGGGCGTGATATCTATTTTGACAGAGTGGAAGCGTTGTGTTCCCGTGCGCTAATAGGCAGATTGGAATACTTCTTGATGGATAAAAAGGACTGGTTTGCCTGGGCTACTAATCATTGGAAGCCCTTCTTGTCCTACGTTCCAGCTATAAGCCTACTGGTTCGGGGTTGGATAGTATTTGTCTTTTTAGAAGACGCACATGCTACAGAGGTATTAAGTCGCCTGTGGAGAGTGGGTAAAGGATCTCTGGTTTTAGATTGTTGGCATGTTAATTTCGATCTCGTGCGTGAAAGAGTTCAGAAACGACATTTGTGGGCTCTGCTACCGGGCTTCCATTTCCGCTATGGAATTTACCTTTATTGGAGGGAGTCGGGAACACAATAGGCCGCTTTGTGGCGCTTGATGATGATTTTATGAATTCCTTCAACAAGAGAATGGCTAAAATCCTAGTCGAGATGGACATTTCGAAAGGGTTACCAGCTGAAATCGAGCTTCTTTGTCGGGAACGTTTGTTTATACAACGTCTGGATTGTCAAGGCATCCCCTTCAGATGTAGTTGCTACCGGGAAACGGGCCATCTGTGTCGTGCCTTTCCATCATTTCGGATCGGTTCAACTTCCCCGGAACATCGATCTCCTTCTTCGAATCCTCCAATCTCCTCTCCATTACACGGGAACAAGAACACTCTGGTTTGTTTGACTTCGGTCCCTCCAGCTCCATCTATTGGTCTTCTTAGTAATGCATGTTCCCTATTTGATGATTCTTCAGACCTTGAATTAGCTATTTTGGATTCTGTGGTTGTTGATTGTGATCTTCCTAAGTCCCCAACTGCTCCTCAACCATTAGTTATCTCTCCTCCTCACTCTTGTTCTACTTTGCTTGGATGCGATGTCCTGATTACCAAGCCTCCCCCTTCGACCTTAGATACTACTGCTCATCCAATTCCCCTTCCTTCCTCTCGTGTTTCAGATGTAGCTAACCTCGTGGTCAATCCGTGTTCTACTTCTGTTCAATCTCATCCTCCAATTAGTGATTCCCCCACTCCTCTTTTCACTGAGGCCGACTTCCCTCCACTCGTCTCTTCTGGTCCTTCGCCCGTGGGTTCTCCTCCTCAGAGCCCTGTAACATCTCCTTCCTTTTCAGATCCATCTTTACAAAAATCTCTGAGTATCTTTTTCGATAAGACGCCACTTTCCCCCTCGGTTCTTCCTCTCGACTCCATAATATTTGAGAATGTGAATATAAGGAGGAAGAAGAAAAAATCTCCTCTTGATGTTGAGGACTTCGTCCCGGCTCATTATACTCCTTTATCCACAAGACTTAAAGTTGCGGCACGAAAGCCCTCCTCTCCACCACCAAGGGTCCTTAGAGCTTCGACCCCACAGATGATTGATTCCTAATGTGTATTCTCACCCTGAATGCCCATGGCTTAGGGGGCTTGGCCAAGCAAAAAAGCCTCTGTCATCTGCTTGCTTCACTCTCACCTGATGTTGTTCTCCTCCAAGAGACTATGACCAGCTCTTACCCTGCTTTATTTGCCTTTTCCAAGCTTTGTCCGGGTTGGGAGTTCTGTGCCCTTAGCTCGAAAGGCCTTTCAGGGGGAATTCTCTCTGGTTGGAACCCGAAAATGCTCAAATGTAAAGCCTTCCATACTGCTGCTAGTATATTACTTAAAGCTTTGATTCGTGGCTCTTCCTTCAAGCTTTCTATTCTTAATTGCTATGGCCCCTACCTTAATCGAGATACTTTCTGGAGTGCTATGGCTTCTGGTGGTCTTCTATTGCTGCCAAATCTTATCCTGGCTGGTGATCTGAACTTAACCCTGAATGCCTCAGAGATATGGGGCTTTAAAGCGCAGGTGGATCCTTTGGGTCCTTTTTTCTCCAAGCTTTTCTTTGATCATCATTTAGTGGATGTGGCCCCATCCTATGCAGGCCCTACTTGGCGGAATGGTAGGATAGGGGAAGATGGTATCTCTAAAAGGCTTGATCATTTTTTGTTATCGAATCAGCTCATTAGTTCTTTCCCCAGGTATCGAGTATGGGCTCATAGATGCGGGATTTCTGATCACTTTCCTGTTTTATTTTATTGGTCGGATCATCAAAGCTCTTGTGCTTATCCATTCAAGTTTAATCAACCTTGGTTAGACAATGAGGGTTTTACCCAGATGATTTGAGCTGAATGGCCTCTTATTAGTGCGGATACCTCGATGGATGCTGTGCAAGAACTCTCTTTTAAACTTCAGGTCCTAAAAGGAAAAGTCAAATCATGGACTAAAGTTGAAGCTCTTAAGATGAAGGACAAGTCTATCTTTTTGGAAGAATAAATTAGTTCTCTTCTTTATGCTTCTCATTCTGCTATTCTAAATGAAGAACAACAACAACTAAGTATTTTCATGCAGTGGCATCAGCCAGGAAAAATCACAATGCCATCTGGAGTATGCAAGATGAAACAGGTTCTTGGGTTATGGATGATAATAGTATCAAATCCCTTGGGATTCGTTACTTTAAGAATATTTTTGAAGATGACCACCTGACAAACCTTGCTGCCCAACTTAAGGTTATTCGTCTTTTTCCATCCTATATCAGTGTTGGGGATAATGAGGCTTTCACTAGTTCTGTCTCAATTATGGAAGTTGAGAGGGCCCTTAAAACATTCAAAAGAGATAAGGTGCCAAGCCCGGATGGCTGGCCTGTTGAGTTCTACCTAAATTTCCTTGATCTTATGGGGCCTCTCCTGGTCAATATGGTGGAAAATTCTAGGATTATGGGCAGAGTGACTCCCGCACTTAACTCCACTTTCTTAGCTCTCATCCCTAAAGGTGATCTTCCTGTCTCCTTTGCTGACTTCCGCCCCATTTCTCTCTGTAATATTTGCTATAAGTTGATATTTAAAATTGCGGCCCTGAGACTTAAACCCTTCTTAGATGTTTCCATTTCTCCTCAGCAATTTGGCTTCTTAAAGAACCGCCAGATCCTTGAGCCTATAGCCATAACGCAGGAAGTTTTACATACTGTCAAATATCGCAAGAGATGTGCTCTCATCCTTAAGTTGGACTTATCTAAAGCCTTTGATCGTGTTAATTGGACCTTTATCCATCTTATACTTATTCAAATTGGGGTTCCTCTTGTTGAGGTAAATTGGATTTTGGGCTATCTCTCTTCTGCCAACTTTGCTGTCCTAGTAAATGGTTCTCCTTCTTCCTTTTTTTCGGCCTCCCGTGGAATCAAGCAAGGATGCCCTTTATCTCCCCTGTCGTTCATTCTGGTTATTGAAGGCCTAAGTCTTTTGATCGAAGATGCCAAAAGGAATGGTAAAATCAAAGGTATCAAGATCTCGCCTCAGCTTTTTCTCACTCAGTTACTGTTTGTAGATGACGTGATTTTATTTGGTCTGGGTACCTTTGAGGAATGGATGGCTTTCAAAGTTATCCTTGATACTTTTTGTGAAGCCTCCGGTATGTGTATTAATATGAATAAATCCTGTTTTCTTCATAATGATTTGGATGAGGCCCTTCTACGCAGAATTATTGGTCTCCTCCCTTATAGAGTTTATTATCTTAATAAGGGATTTGATTATCTTGGATATTTCCTCAAACCATCAGGTTATCTGGTTAAGGATTGGTTTTGGCTTGTTTCTAAATTTGAGAAGAGAATCTCCCATTGGACAAACCGGTTCCTGTCTCTTGGTGGTCGCTTAGTCCTCATTCGATCTGTGTTGTCGAGTCTTCCAGTTTACTGGATGGCTCTGGTTCCGATTCCATCCTCAATCCTAGATAAGCTCAGAAAGCTGATATTTTCTTTCCTATGGGGATCTTCCTCAAAGATAAAAAAAATTTCATTTAGCTGATTGGCATCTTCTGGAGAGGCCTACTTCCCTTGGTGGTTGGGGAATAAAACATTTTCCCAGCTTCAGTCTATCATTGAGAATGAAAATTTTTTGGCTTGCTTTGAACAGCAATGGCATTTGGCATCTACTCATCTCTGTTAAATATCTGAAAAATTTGCCTCTGCATTCTTAGTTATGGGTAAGAAGCTTTAATATTCGGAATGCCTCGATTATTTGGAGAGGTTTTATCTCAACCTTACCATGGATTAGTAAGGGCCTACTTTGGCATGTTGGCAATGGCTCTGCTATCAGGTTGGGCGCGGACCCTGTGGTTGGTATGGGCTCCTCCTTTATTCTCCTGAGTGATTTGAGAGAATATCTGGAAGATTACGGGATTAGCTCCCTAGCCCAAGCAAGGAATCATACTCCCTATGCTTCAGGCTACTGGTTCTCGGCTGAAGAACTTGATCTCAATGGTGAGTGGAAAACTCTATGGGATAATTTTGTCATGGGTTTGGAATTTGGCAGAATCCATCTAACTGATCACTGCGATACTCTTCTTTGGTCTCATAATAATTACGTGGGCCCTTTAACTGCTGCAAAAGGTTATGAGTGTATTTTCTTTGACAGCTGCTATGACATTTTTGAACCGGTTCAGGGTATCCTGTGGACTCTAAATATACCTCTGAAATTAGCATGTTTTACATGGATATTGGCTAGAAGCCGGATATTAACTTGGGATCAGCTTCAGAAAAAAGGATTCAATGGCCCGAGCCGTTGTGTGTTGTGTGAAAGGGACATAGAGGATATTCATCATCTTTTTTTGGTTTGCCCTTTTACTATGGGTATTTTTGCACATTTTGCAGGGAAGTTTGGATTCTCCTTTCCAACTTACAGTTCTGTCCCGTCCCTTCTGGCTCATTGGTTCAACTCCCTTGCACGTTCTGCTTCCTTTAGATATCTGCCATTATTTATCTTTTGGGGTATCTGGCTCCATAGGAATCTCTGCATTTTTGAAAACAAGAAACCTGCCTACTTTTCTCTTATCTACATGGTTGAAGGTTTCTTAAAATCTTACCCTGCTCCAATAAAAATTCAAAAAACCTGAAATATTGGTTCCAAACCCCTGAAGGCCTTTCCTTGCGGCTATTGCGATGGAGCTGCTGCATAGAATATAGGCGGTTTAGGTTTTGTGATCTATTTAAATGATTCTCATTTCTTTAGTTTCTCTATGGGATGTGGATGTAGTACGAATACTAGAGCGGAATTATTGGCTCTCTGGGCAGTTCTTAGAGTTAGCATGAGGATGGGTCTTCCCATGCAACTGATTTTTGGGGACTCTATGGTTATTATATCTTGGCTCAACAAACTTTATGCACTTGATGTTCCTTCACTGATGCATTGGTGTAAATATATAAGAAATATGCTTCAATTGGCCCCTCCGGTGATTTTCAAACACATCTTCCGTGAGCACAACTCGTAGGCTGATGGTCTCTCTAAAAAGGACTTAAAATTGGATATGGGATGTGGTACTTTCTCTAAAATTCTGGATGGAATGGTCATAAATCATGGCCAATTGGTTCTTTTTTAGTGTTGCTGAGTCTCTTGTATTTCAACTTTTGACTTAGAGCATATGATTGATTATCTTTGTCTGTTATGTATGAGACCTTTCAGCCATCAAGTCTTGCTCAGGAATGTATGTTTAACGATCATCTTCGATCTTTCTATGCATATTCTGACCTGATTTATTCAGGGATGATGAGAAAAGTCTGCTATGATCAGAGTTTTTCTTCTGGATTACGGTTGTCAGTATGGCTTTATTTTATGTCTATGTGTCGCTCTGGGATGCTTTATTATCTCAGTTAAAAATGTATTTGTAAATGATGTCTTTTGATTCCTATGAATAACAAAGACTGGTATTTTTTCGTCTGAAAAAAAAAATATGAAGTTTGCCACTTGTAAATATATGCTAAGTAAATTAGCTAAAACAGAATCACAATTTAGAACATAAATAATGAGAATTCTTCTTTAAGTTCAAGTTAGGTTTTGGGTTAAAGCTATTGTTTTTATTGAATATAATTTAATATATCACACATTAAAAATAATAAATAAATTTTATACTGTAATCATTGTATTTTTATTGTTTTAGGATTGTATTTCTTTTTCTTAAATTTATAAATCTTTCTATTTAATTATAGATAATTGTATTTTTTTTTCTTTAATGTGTAATTCTTTTTAATAAATGTACAGAAAAAATTATGACCTTTTGTAATATAAAATAGGAGAGGAACAAAAAAAATAAAAATTCTTAAATTAAGAATTCTGAAATTAAAATTTCTTGAATGTGAAAAGATACTAAAATAGATAAAAAAAATATTATTTAGAAAATATATTAAAATAGATAATTAATATATGTTAAATTAATAAAAAATATTTAAAATATTATAAATTATTAAATATTATTTCTGTAAATCTAAATCTTTGAAATAAAAGTACTTTCAGTAAAAGTCTTTTTTCTTAAAATTTTGAAATTTTAAGATATATATTATATTATATATTATATATATTTTAAATAAAGATTCAAAATAAAACTCAATTTTATCTTATTTTTCAAACATTTATTTTATAAACAAACTCTTAGAAAAAGCCTTAAAGGAATCCCGCCCCTAGTTTATGTAATTATATGTATTATACTACCCCAATGTGGATGATATATATAGAATTTTGATGCTTTTAAAATGCATACTTAATTCCAAAGGGTTTAATTTAGAATTTAAATAACTTTCCCATTAATTTCGCTTTGCCTTCGGTATAACAATCCTAACCTGGTTTTATCAATCAAGATAAATCCTCAAAATTGCACTAACTGATTATGAAAGAACATGAAAAAGCCAACATCTATTTTAATGCGTAGACGTGAAAATATAAGACGACAAAATTTTACACCCTGCACTCGCCTTGTTGTCTCCTTTTTAATAATGCAAGCTTCCTATAACACCTAAGATGAATATTACTTAGGCAGCTAAAGCAAAGGTCACCTTGTTTTTTCATTTTTAATAATACAAGCTTCCTATAACACCTATTTCCATTTTAGTGAATATTACTTAGGCAGCTAAAGACAAGGTCTCTTTTTTAATAAAACACTATGATTCACTAGTGGGAGAGGGTGCCACTAATTTATGAATGAAGAGACAATGTTGATCACCTATTGACATATACAAGTCTTCGTAGAGATAATGTTGACCAACTAATGACATATACAAATCTTAGAGATAATGTTGATCAACTAGTGACAAATACAAGTCCATGATCGCCAAGAATCTTGTGTGGAGTTAGAATAAATATATAGTTTGGGCAAATAAAAAACTATCAATATTTAAAATAAAATAATTTTATACTATAAAATTAATTTTATACATAAATGGAAAAATTACAAATATAAATATTTTTTTAAAAACATAAAACTGCACAAATTTTTAAAAATAAACATAAAAAACCCTAAAATCTAGCATCTTGCCAAACATAAAATGCCATTCCCACCAAACCAGGCTGCCAAAATCCTCCTTTTTCTGTGTGTGAAAGGAAAAAATATCCCTCTAACAAATAATTTCTGGAACTCGGGAATTCTTAGCATGTAAAGTATAAAGATGCAGTGAATAAGCTATAGAGGTTGCTTTGTTGCATAGTTTGTGGCCAATCCTATAGAATGGATGATTACCACATGAATTTCATAATAAAAATGATATATAAAATATACAATTCTTAATTTGTCTTCACATTAACCATTCTAAACTATATAACCTTCTATTTTCCACATTTCCCTAACAATTTCAAGAGCACATAGTTAAAGTTTTCACGTAAGTAAAGAGGCTCTTGAAATACAAGCCACACAGTTAATATTTTCACGTAAGTAAAGAGGCTCTTAACCTTCCAAAACACCTACTCAACCTTCAAGGGCTTAAGTCTATGAATCTTCTAATGCTCGTGGGCTCATGGGTGCTATCACCTCATGGGGGGCAGTCTCTGATGTCTCGTGGAAACTATATGGTAAACAAAAGCAACATGCCCGTAAGTAATATGTTGCATAATGGCAGGCAGTTAGTTTCTAGTTCGTAGCCTGGTACGTGGTTTTCCTAGCCTGTAGCATGGGGGTTTGAGGTAGGTGGATAAAAAAAAAGAATGGGGCAAAAGAAGCTATTATCCCATTAAGAAGGTAAGGAAGGAAGTCCTCGCATTATTACATTTATAAACAAAATGACCCCCAGTTACAGAAAAAGAACTGTTTAATTAACTCACTCAATAACTGTTTAATTAACTGTTTTTGCATCAGCGGTATGGATAAACGAGTAGCGGTCCATTGAAAACCCTTGCTCTTCAACAACCATTTCTACATTCAGAGTTTAATCAACTGACCAATACTCTTCTCTATCTCATTGTTGGTATTGTCCCAGACTTTTCAGTTGGTTTTGCGCTTAGTTTTCTGTGGGGAATGAGGTAGGTTTTTTCCATCTCCATCTCTGGAGGGACGAAGGATGCATGCCATATCATTATTTCATCTACAGAAACATGCATCTTACAAGTTAATTTGTTTTATAAGCTTTTTGGTTTATAAGAAATTTTTTCGTGTTTCTTGCTCACCTTCTACTTTTTATTGTTACGGGAATTTTGGAGTATTCCCTATGGATAATAAGCTTGAGAGTTCAATCCTTCAGAAAGATCATGGGCGGAACTAGGTGTTTAATTCAAGAACCCAGTATGGATCTAACATAGTAATAGTTCACCACGGGTTTCATTTCCTTAAGTGGATGAATGGGTTTCATATGCTACTTCCCATGGTGGGATAACTAGGTTTGGAAGCCAACTTTTCAAATTATATATCTATAGAAACCCCTGTTGCTCATTATGAATATCCATTTTACCTAGATCATATTATATAGCCCGTTATGTATCTCTTTGCGCTCCCTCTGGGAGTGGTGTACTTAGCACTCGAATTTAGAAGGTTTCCCTAATTACTTTATCTATTCTTTTCAGTAGTGCTATTTAGTGCTATGTTTTCATCCAAACCTTGTAATAATTTATATTTTAATGTTGCACAAATCAATGTTAAATCATTGAATTATTAATTACAAACGTTTATGCTCGGCATTCTCCATTACTTAGGCTCCAAAATACAAATAATATTATTACTTATGCGCCAAAATACAAATAATATTTGTTAAGAGAGGTGTCAATAGACTATTTTTATTGGGATCAATTGTCTACAAATAAATAGACCCACTCTGCGGAACAACCTTAATTTTTTTTCCTGGCAAGAATATTTCCAATAGACAAATAACCATAAAACCTCTCCAAAGTTTCAATGTTATATGCTATGAAATGGAAGCAGAGACATTTAAAGTTCTGTGGGGGATTGAGGTAGAGGAATTAACCGTGTGCAGCTTGGCACATAAAATAAAAAATCGACTATTAATCCGTCGATATGCTCTCGTTTGATCCACACAGAGTATATACTGATATTATATTAATATAATATGAACACAATATATAAAATATGTAGAAACATACCTTCAATTCTTTAAATGTTTAATTAATCATATAAATACTAGTCTTAAATAAGTCAAGTGATCACATAGATTTCTTAAAATGTTTAAATATTAAAAAAATAATATTTAATGTGTTTCTCTATATGTTTGAGAGAATGTGTTGGCCTTCTTTTCCCCACTCTCGCGACCCAGGTTCAATAGACCCACAAAACCAAGGAAACACCCAAAGACATTAGCCCGACAGAGCAAGCTCAGTTGGTAACACCCACGATGCTGGCATAGTCTCACCCGAAATATCTTAATGTGTGACTGCCAGAACCATGTTTCTGTAGTCGGCGAGGGATTACAGTCCCTTGGCGTGTAGCTAAGGTGCTCAATAGAGTCGGAAGGATGGAGTCTTTTACTACTCGACAGTGGTGCAACAATGCGACACAGTCGACGCATGACACAACCCTGTCCTTGACAACTTAACAACCGGTGCAACTGTGTGATGCAAATGATTCCTTAATATTAAATGACAACGCGACGATTGTATTACAATGTAACAATATCTTAACATGAAATAATACACAGTGCTCGACAATACTTAGTCATTCATTCATTCACTACTTTTATCAATATTGCGACATTCATTCAAGCAATAACCATAAACAATGCAAGATAATCAAACATTCAACACTAACCGTTAAACATTCAACACTCATCAACATAGGCAATACTGTGGAAACCCATCTCTGTAAAAACTACCAAGGTGCTCTTCATCTGGCATGAGAAATATATGGCACTTTGCAATCTACGACTTACAGACTTTTTTGAGATATTTCTATTTAGCTCAGACTCTTTATGCTTTTCTTCTAACTCCTACTGATCCGCACATAGCCTGGATCGAGTCTTCTACACTATTATCTGCACACTCAGCTACAAATTGACTCTTACAAAATGGTCTGCGCACACAGCTACAGATCCGCGACTCAAAATCCTTCTACTATCAGACTCCTCTCTGATCTTAACTTGGTAGCAACCAATACTAACTAACTCAACAAACAAAACTACAATATTTCTGAAGCTAGCCCTTATACAAAACAGGTTCCTCTTATTTATAGATTTTACAAGAACGTGTAGGGTTGATTGAGTACATATCAGTTATTACAGTCATAAATAACCAAAAAATATATTCTATTACATTAATGACAAGCCATACTGGCCGCAAAACGTCCTACATTACATTAATCACAGGACATAACTAGCCACAAAAATTGTCCTTCAGTCTTCCGCCGACTCGAGCACCTACAGTCCTTCTTGACCTGTCGCCTTCCAGCCTTAACTCTTCTACCTGCCAATCTTCCACTGACTCTGTTTGCGTTTTTCCTCGTCGCAACTTTCTCTCTTCTACGCTTCCTTTTCTTCCTTTACCTGCCTTTCTTACGTCATGCTCCTACTTTTCCTCTTGCACTTGCACTTCGTTTTCCTCCTTATGCTCTATCATGGTCCAACAAGCCCCCAACACTCACATGTGACTCGTCCCGAGCCATTAAGAAAAACTTATGTCTCTGGCATAGGCTGCACCACGGGACAACCCTTGTCCTGAAATTCCTTCAAAATGCCTTCCACTCGGGAAACCTCTTGCGCTACTTCCTCTACTTGCTTGGCCGATTGTTCTACACAGTCAAAACTGATATGTTTCGACGGTCATTCTTCTAGCGACTGAGTGATAAGCTGGATATTCTATTGTACAGGCTGAATAAGCCCTATAATTATTTCGGCCTCTGTCTGTTGTGTCGTGACTTCCTCGTTTATTTTCTACTCCTGGTCACGAAGATATTTTACTTCCTGTTGTAGCTGCTTCAGCTCAGCGACATTTGTGACCTTCTCTTTGATCGATAGCTTCTCCATGTCTTCCTTAACCATGTTTATATTTAGATCAGTTTGGTGTGTGTCTTCCTTTATTTTCTCCATGGCTTCATCTTCCAGAAGCAATTCCCACATCGCAGAGACGGCTTCAAGTGCTTCAATGCAGAGTTTTTCTCCTTGCTTGATTCTCTCAACAGCCTCAGATGTTGTTTTCCTATGCTCTTCTAGCACCTCAAGAGGTTTTCTTGGTATATTCTATGCCTTAAGCTCTTCGAACTGTTTCCTTATGTCTATAGCGATTCTGGACAGTCGTGTTACCTTCACGGCCGTATCTGCATCTTCTTGGCCTTCTTCCAAAGGGAACTTTGCAATTGCGTCTTTAATGGCTTCAGCTAGTGCAAGCCTACTCTATTCATGCACTTTGATCTCTTTCTCTTTTTTTCAAAGGAGTGCCTTGCGAATTTTCTCCTTCCTTGCTTGCTTTGTATCCTAGTACGCAAGAGCATTCTCCCTGATCCTTATTTTGGTCACGACCGCATACTGAATAGCATAGACCTCACCCAATACGAGCTTTGAAAAATCTATAGATAGCATCCCAAACTCATGGAAAACATCATCATAATCTTGTGTCTGTGTCTCCATTGCTCACGACTGGATGTCTATCTTCACCAGCAGCAGTAGTGGCGTTACTAATGTGTCATTAGGATCCACGCCTGTTGGAGAAAACCCACCAACAAAGCCTCGTCGACAGGGGTTCCCACTCTGTCGATGCCCAACCAACATGGAATCCCTGAGCACTGGCCCAGAAAGGTTTGACCCTGCCCAACAACACCCACAGAGCGGATGAAGTATAACCCGAGATGTAGAGGGAAAGCTGTCAGAACCAAGTTTCCGGCAGTAAGAAGGAAGGATAGGGCATCATCGAATCAACAACATAATCATCAGATTCTTCAGAGATAGTTAATTAGTATCGCAACATTCATCATAGATCTATCAACATAACTAACAAATAGTTAATAGATCACATCAATTACTTATTCATTGCAGTAGTGTTATTCATTCATACAACAGATTCAGTAAATATCCATCATTGACGTCACAGCACATAAACACAAGAAATAAATAAGAGACAAGATCAATTTAGGGCAACATCCATCATATCATATTACTTCTGCACAATAGATACAAATCATACAACACTTCCCCATAGCAGGAGATTGATCACAACCCAAGATTTAAGAGCTGGTCGACACAGTTAGATCCAAAACTGCTCAAGAACAAAATGAAGCGACACAATCACAATCAGATCACAAAAAATAGATTGATCGATTGATCTTCTGCATCAATGATACTTTGATCTTCTCCAATTGCAATTATAAATCAATATATAGGCTTGCGCCTTTACATCCAAGTTCCACTTCTAACTAACTTCTAATAAACTAATGACCTAGATCCACGGAATGTGGTCAATCGGGACAAAATTGCATAAGAAATTCTAAAAATAGTTATTCTTTCACCTATCACGTTGATTTAGTCTTGTGCGGTGTTGCATGAGCTTGTGCAGCCTCTGTGGTGCTGTGAAACTCACTTACCCAAAACCCCTGCCAACAGGCCCCCAACACAGTTTTGTGGCTCGTCCTCGAGCCACGTCAGGTAGGCAGGGTGTACTCCGTCGTCTTGGTCTTGAATTCCTCGAAATGCTGCGAGATCTCTTGAACTTGGAGCGGGACTTGTTCAGCTACGTCTTGACAATTTAGCAGGTCCTGCTTCACTGTGTGCACCTCCCTGACCTTGCTATCCACCCTCTTTATGCTTTCTTGTACCACTTGCAGAGCAGTGATTGCTTTGATAGCCAACTTCCTACCAATGTCTTGGAATTCATCAAGCTGGGTGATGCGCTTGCACTGGCATTCTTGGGCTCTGGAGGCTCTCTGCTGCAGGTCCTTCAACTCTTCAGAGCGTGTGTTCTGAACCATGAGAGGAATTGTGTTGCAGTTGCAACTATTTCCCAAATTTTTTAAAATTTTGGACCCTCCTTTTAAATTTTGTCTTGCTTAGATTTGTTTGGATTGCAAAACTTTCTTGTCTTCTGCTACAAATTTGGATCATGAGGTTAAATTGGGGTTAATTGTTTTCCATTTTCAGGAGTTTGAATGACTATATTTTGTTGGACTTGAACTTGAAATTTTGTTTTTCGCTATTGCAAGTCTTTTGAACAGTAAATCGGGGCCGTAGTTCTCTACGCAGCCGTCGTTGCGGAGATTAAACAATGAACGTTCCGATGCCCAATTTTTATTTTTTCGTTGATGCACCTTTACCTATTTTGTTTCTTTGGACTATCGGCATTTTTATTTTATCATGGTCAGAGCATCAACCTTCTATATCGCCGCCGTTTCGGAGGACAAATAAAGAATGGGTCGATGGTTAGTTTTTCTTTCGCCGATTATGTGATTTTGTTGGTTCAAATTTTTGCTTTGCGATGACTTTTTCTTTTCGCCCTCTAAACGGTTTATGACTTTGATCAGAAGCCGTAGTCTTTTTTATTCTCGCCATTGTGGCTCTGGAGCAGACTAACCATCCAGCATGGTTTGTTCTGATTTTCATCGTTGTTTTCTATTATTGTAGAACCCTTATACCATGCGTCATCCGCCGTTGTGGCTCCTTAGTAGGCTAATCGTCCGACTTATAGTTGTTCCACTCACCGATGGTTTGTTATGGTTTTTTTTGTTTTGTTTTATTTGCCGCGGATCCCTTAGCCTGATTGTTCTTCGTCGTTGTGGCCCCGTAGCGAACTAACCATCCGATGCTATAGTCATTTAGATGTCCGATGATGTTGTCTCTAGTGTTTATTTCACCGACATTTTATTTGGCCGCGGAGCCCATACTCTGTCCGTCGCCCGCCATTGCTGATTCTTGATGAACTGATCATCTGATGCTTAGTGTTTTTGCTTCCGACTGTCAGTAGGGTTTTCCCATCGTTTGTTTTGTTGTTACTCTATTTTTTGGGATGGCAGAGTTTTCCCATGGGTGTTGGTTGAGTCGAGGTTTTTTCTGAAGTGAAGAGTGCAGTTTGGGGGTTTGGTGTTTGAGAGGCGGCGGTTGCATTGTCTAGATTCATGCTTCTTTTGCAGGGTTTCTAGTTAGTTCAGTTGCGGTTTGGTTTTAGATGAAGAATCTGTTTTGTTGGGACTGTGGTTTTAGTGGGATAGTAGGCTTAGAATTTTTCTGGACCCAGCGTGCAGGATTTTCTTTGCCTTATCATTTTTCTTTTCATGCATTAATATTGTTTATAGCTCATTTTACAGAATGCATGTATTAATACAGTTTGGGTTACTTTGTCAAAATCTAAGTGATCTAAGAACTAGTTGTTCATGACAGGGTGATGGCTGCTGCAGAGAAGATATGTCTAGAAGACTACGCAGAAAAAATGAGGTAGCAGGGAAGGAAGAGAAAGAAAATGAAGAAACAGAGGAGAAGAAATTAAAGGTTTGAGATCTCAGACATATCGATAGCAGCAAAGGCCCAGGCTTGGGGAAGATTTTGTGAGTTACCAAGCTGGTCCTTTTTATAAATGTGCTTTTAAATCTTAGTTTGAAATGTAACGTTTGTATGAATCATGAGCACTCACAAAAGACAAAATTGTGAGATTAAACGGTTGGGGGAGCCCAAAGGTCGCTGAGGGGTAGTCCAAGAGTTTGGCTTGTAGTATAAGTATAGGAGAGTTAGATAGAAGAAAGGACTTTTTCCTAGTTAGACTTGTGAGAACATGTTGTAAGAAGAACTATTTCCTTTTGCAATAGATAATTACAATTTTGCCTGTTGGAGAAAGATTTGGTGCGATGTTCAAATGCTGTGCAATGGATGTTGTTGAAGGGGAACTATTTCCTTTTTAGCTTTTGTCCATTAACTGTGAGATCATTCTAACTTGTTGAACCTATGTTCCTGTATGAATGCTCTCTAGTTTATTTTATGGAATTTCCACTATGAGTAATGAATTCTTTTCATAAACAATGAGTTATCTTGTTGTTCATCTATCTATTCATGTTTATGTGTTTTGAAATAAAGAAAATCTACCTATGATTTTTCTTAATGCATGAACAGTAATACATTACTCATTAAATGATAATCTCGTTCCCTAGGGAAAGTTTAGTTAAGTTAGTTTTAGTTTTCTTGCTATGTGTGATTTAGATGCAAGAGAGTTAAGACGATAGGTAAGAACCTGCACATCACATTGTGACTGCTCCTCGTATTCTCAATCAATATGCATTTTAGATAGGCATTTGCATCTCATACTTAAAACTAAAAAACTTAAAAAGATACACGATGGATCGGGCCTTAACCGGTAAAACCCTTTATTTTGGTTACTTGACCTACGGTAGCCGGACCACAAACTGGATGGATTCCCCATACCAAACAGTAACAGGCTAGTTGGGAACGTTTACTGGGGAGAATCCCTTGCTGTTGTTTCCTACGATTTTCTAGGCCTCAACATTTTTTGGCGCCAGAAGGAGGGCCACCAGTGCATGGCTGGCCGAGGAAACCCATTTCCTCGAAATTACTCCACCAGTGATCATTTTGAAAGCAGTTCATTTCCCAATCCGATTCCTGAAGAGAGAGGTAAAGAACATTTTTATTCTGCAAACAACGAAGTAGTTAATGATCTGAGAAGACATACTAGGGCATATGTGAAAAGTATTGGAGGATTACCGATTATCCCTTATTTACCCAAAAGAGAGTATAAGAAAAAAGACAGTCCTATATTGGAAGACTCAGTTTTGGTTGGAGATTTGGAAGAATTGGTAGAAACATCCTTGCAGGAAGTTGTTCAGCCTTTCAATCAAGTGGGCCCAAACACACCTTGTTGTTCACCTATTCATACTCCTATTCATTCACCACCTCACTCTCCACCCAGACTCATGGCAGGTGTAAACGCTAATTAGCCACCCAACCCACCAAATCCACCACCTGCTTGGAAAGCCAGGTCACCTCTAAACCTAACACCTCCTTTGCATGACTTACCTCAGGATTTTGAGAAAATGCTGCCCAAATTTGACCCAATTGAAAATATTTTAGTAGATGATCACTTGCAAAGTTTCTACTTGGCCATAGAAGGACTAAAAGCTGGAGAACACGAAAATGTAGTCTGCAAACTTATTCCACATACCCTTAAAGGGGTAGCAGCTTCATGGTATTTTGGTCTGCCTGCAAACTCAATCCCAGACTGGGATACTTTTGAAAGGATATTCAGAAGCAAATATGCATCCCAAAAAACTCATGCAGCTCTCATGAAAGGATTGTGCGCTTTAAAGAAAGAAAGAAAAGAAAAAGTGCATAGTTTTACCCAAAGGTTTGCTGCTTATCTTAAGAATTTCTCTACAGCTGATGGGCCCTCTAATAAAGTTCTGATTGAGTATTATACTTCAGCTTTAGGGACTGACTTGGCCATGTTTTCCCAGATGCAAGTCAAACCTATGTTGTCAGAAACATATGAAGAGGCGAAGAGAGTAGAAGCTGAAAAAGAGAGCATAGAAGACTATCCTGAGCAGTCAAGAGAATTTTTTTTGGGTAAGAAAGCCTTATTATTTACTAATCCCAAGGAAGATCAGTCACATGACTTTGAGGGGATGGTAAAAATGATGCATAAGCTATATAACAGAATAATAGAGTTGGAAAAAGAAAAGGAAACTCAGAAATCTTTTAAGCCTTACTATAAGAGGAGAGAGGACAACAATCAACATAAACCTCCTCCACACAGTCCTGCAACAATGAACTTGACAAAGGTAGGTATGGATAACTTTTGCACTTTTCATCAATAGCCCCATTCTGAAAAAAAATTGTGCTCAATGGATAAATTCGATGACATTAGTTATGAATCAGCTATTGGACTCTAAATTAACAAAATCTGATAATGAAGAAGAAAAGAATAGTAAACCCACAGAAAAACAAGAGGATGATGCTCTAGTTTTATGGGATTGTGTCTCACTTTTTGATACAGAAGAGGAAGAAACAACAGAAACAAATGTGACAACAAGAAGTCAAGGCTTGTTAAGTAAAGACATATCAGTAATCCTGAAAATTAAGAGATTTCAAGAGAACGTAAAGAAAATTCAAAAAAGCACCACAGCTGATCAAATACATGAATTCACCATTATGAGTGAGGATCCAAAGCAAATCAACATGCCTGTCAAGTCCATTGAAGAGAACACTGATGATGCAAAAAGGAATCTCAAAGAGCACAAGATGGAGTATGACATTGTGGAAGATATTAAGAGGGCTAAGGAAAATATCTCATTGTTTGAAATGTGTAATATGCCTCAGCATAAAGAAAGATTGTTAAAATCACTTGAGATGCCTGAAGAAAAGCTTCCCACTGATAATCAACCGGAAGAAGAGGAAATTGGTGAAGCAAGTGTGGGAGGTAAGCCTAAATGAAAAACTCCACCATTTCTCCTGACTTTTGAAATTTTCAATCATAATGTACACAACTGTTTAGTAGAATCAGGGGCATCAGTAAATGTTATGCCGCTTTCAATCTGCAAAAAGATAAATGGACATCCTAAACCATCCACCTGGCAGGTTATTCAGTTAGACAGAACAAATGTGAAGGTAATTGGGGAAATGGAGGATGTTTTGATTCGACTATATTCAAATGAAAAGGTATGTCAGTTCATAGATATTGTAGTAGCAGACATACCTAAAGCCTATGGACTTTTTTTGAGTCGGGATTGGTGAGCAAAGCTAAATGGGTATTTTGCTTCAGATTGGTCACATCTGTAGTTTCCTTATAAGGGAAGTCCGAATCAGATTAAAGTATTAAGAGAGCCCCACATGAAGCACAATGTTACTCAACTGGAGGGTAATAAAGAACTAGTGAATTCTGTATTGGGGAATTACTTCATTGAACTAGAACCGGGAAACTACCAAGCGGAAGAAGTCAACGGCACACCAGACACACAGCCTGATCTCCTTCAGTTTTCACGGGATGATGAATTTGACTGTAAAATAGTAGAATTAGTTTCAGATGTAGTTGTTGATTCAAGTACAATAGAAGTAGATAGTTTTTGGACACTTTTTTTTATGGATCTAAAACTTTGGAAGGATCAGGAGCCGGCTGTGTCCTGATTGATCCGAAGAAGAATAAACATTTTCTTTCATGTAGATTAGAGTTTGAATGTACCAATAACACAGCCGAATATGAAGCATTAGTTCAAGGCCAAAGGAAAGAAATTGAATTAAAAGCAGAAAATATGAATGTATATGGGGATTCTGAAATAATTGTAAAACAGATTCGAAAACAGATACATTGCATCTCACCTCATTTAAAAGCTTATCAGAATGAAGTATGGGATTTGCTAACAAATTTTGGTGCATTTAATATTTTATCCATTCCTAGACTTAAGAATGTAGCAGTTGACTTGTTAGCTACCTCGGTTGCAAGGCTTGTGCCTACAAATAACAAGTGTTCTATTGAATTACTTTTCAGGCCTTTGGTTCCAGATATGATTACTAATCTATGGGTTTTTTATGATAATCAACAAATATTGGAATGTTTAATGAATAATTAAACTTTCAAAGGGGCAGTTATCGATGACGAAGAACACCAAGCTGAGTTAAAACTTGACAAATTCATTCCTAAAGGGGTCAGGACTTTAGAGCGGATATTTGATTGAGACAGCAAGTTCAGAAGACCGGTAAATTTCAAGTCTCACAACTCGTCTTTGCAATTCGAGCTGATAAATTTGGGAACTGAAGTTAAACCCAAATATGTAAATTTGGGAAAGTGTTTCTCCCCGGGTGAAAGAAATAGGTTCATTAGTTTGTTCAAACAGTACAAAGATGTATTTTCCTGGACATATGAAGAACTTAAAACATATGATACCAAGATTATACAACACGTCATTTCTATTAGATCTGGAGTCAATCATTATCAACAACCTTTGAGGAAGATGCATCCAAAACTGGAGCCGTTAATTCAGAGTGAAGTGAAGAAATTATTGGATGCCAAAATTATATTCAAAGTTAGACACTCAGAATGGGTTTCAAATTTGGCACCAATAAGGAAGAAATCTGGAGAAATCAGACTATGTGTGGATTTCAGAAACCTAGATCGTCTTCAGACAAAGACAACTATCCAGTCCCGCCCATGGAACCGATATTGCAGATGGTTTCAGGTTCTGAGTTATTTTCGTTATTAGATGGATTATCTGGCTACAATCAAGTGTTAGTAGCTGAAGAAGACAGACTTAATACTACATTTAGAACAAAATGGGGAACTTTTGCTTACAGAAGGATTCCCTTCGGTCTCATTAACGCTGGAGATACTTTCCAGAGGGCTATGGATATAGCTTTCCGTGGTCTAATTGGCCCTAGTGTTGTATTGTATCTCAACAATGTAACGATATTTTCAAAGAAGAGAGAAGAACATGCATTCCATTTAAAACAAATTTTCGAATGTTGTCGAAAATACGGCATCTCACTGAATCTAAGGAAATGTGTGTTTGCTATTATAGAAGGAAAGCTACTAGGTCACATGGTTTCTAAAAAGGGGATCTCCATAGACCTAGAAAGGATCAAAGCTATTGAACAGATCCCCTTACCCCATAACAAAAAAGTGATGCAATCATTCATGGGGACAATAAATTTTGTGCGAAGGTTTGTGCTGGATTTTCGCTCAAATTGTTAAACCTTTGTAGCAAATGGTGAAACAAAGTGTACAATTCAAATGGACTGATGTAGAGAAGAATGCATTCAATAAAATAAAGACATCTATTTCTCATGCACCCTCTCTCAAAAGTCCATATTTTGAGAAGGATTTTATTTTGTACACTTTCGCTTCTGACGATTCACTAGCAGCGGTGCTTACTTAGAAGGAAGATGGGGGAGATGAGTTCCCCATATCATTTATGAGCACTGGTCTGTAGGGGGATGAATTGAATTACCCAGCGGTAGATAAATAAGCTTATGCAGTCTTCAAAGCGGTAAAACAATTCAGGCCGTACATACTTAAGAACCGGACAAAGGTAATAGTTCCACACCCAGCTGTGAGGTCTCTTTTCGTACAAAAGGAATTAGGAGAAAGAAGAGGAAAATGGGTAACAACTTTACAAGAATATGACCTCGAATTCAAACCATGTGCATAGTCAAAGGACAAGGACTGTACAAATTAATGGCCGAAGGTAAAAACAATGAAGAAAACGATTGGGAAAATTAAGTTGAATTACATATGATGGATGTATGCCCTCTTTTCACAACTCCAAATTGTTGGTACCGAGACCTTGTTCATTACCTTCAGGAAGGATTGTTTCCAGAACATTGGAATTCTAAATAGTGAAGAGCGTTGTGCCTTAAATCAGCTGCATATCAGATCATTTATGGAATTTTATTCAGGAAAAATTATGATGGAGTCCTTCTCAGATGCTTAGAGAAAGAATACGCAAAAAGAGTCATAACAGAGTTACATGATGGGTTGGCTGGAGGCCATTTTTTCAGAGATACGACATCCCACAAGATTCTCAGAGCCAGATACTATTGGCCCACGCTGTTCAAGGATGCTCATGTCCATGTTAGAAAGTGTGATATCTGCCAGAGGTGTGGGGGAAGACAAGCCAAAGCAGCAGGACCATTGAAGGCTGTGATGATAACGGAACCATTTGAGCAGTGGGGAATTGATATCATTGGAGAAATAAAACCAAATTCTTCCTTGCAGTACAAATATATTTTAATGACATCTGACTACTTCACTAGATGGGTCGAGGCCATTCCACTACGTAAGGTCAATGAAGATGCGGTCATGGATTTCTTGCAATACCATATTATGACCAGGTTTGGGGTTCCAATTTCCCTGGTTTTCGATAATGCTACTTATTTTTCTTCTATTAGATTAACTGCATTTGCTCATGAAAAAGGAATTAAGTTGCATTATTCTGCCAACTACTACCCCCAAGGGAATGGTTTGGCAGAATCTACAAACAAGAATCTGATTAGGATCTTAAAAAAGACTATGATAGAAAACTAGAGAAGTTGGCATTTAGCTCTACCAAATGTTCTTTGGGATGATAGGGTCACACCCAAGAATTCCTTAGGTGCGTCACTGTGTACCCTTGTTTATGGGAAAGAGGCTATACTTCCTCCTAACATTGTGCTACCATCTTCCATAATAGCCCAGATAACGAAATCTTGCAAATTAGAATATATAATCTTTTGAAGGCGGAAGAGTCTAGATCCAGGGCCAAAGAACATTTTAAGCAACAGCAGGAAGAAGTGAAAAGGTGGTTTGATAAGCACAAAGCTAGAACAAAGGAATTTGAAGTGGGAGACCTAGTTCTTAAGTGGGATCACCCACATGATGAGAAGGGGAAGCACACAAAGATTCAACAGTTATGGGTAGGCCCTTTTCAGATTGCAGCAAAACTTGGCCCCTCAACCTACAAATTGCAAGATTTACAGGGGTGGGAAGAGAACTTACCAGTTAATGGTTTAGTTCTCAAACCTTATTTTTCCTTATTTTTGTTTTTGTTTTGTACATAAATAAATTGATTGCTTGGTTGTTTATTTTTTATTTATTTTATGTCTGTTTGTTTTTAGTTTAGATTTTGATTGTTTTCAATAAAAGAAGCAAACTTTTGGTTGCATGGAGGGCATCAGAATTCTGGATCAACTAACATCCTTGATTATAAGACTGTGTACTATTGTTTTATCTGAAAGAATCTCTTCTAGTTTAGTAGTTTTCCTAAATGGCTATGAACACATTGAAGTCCTACTTAATCCCTGTAAAATAACTCAAGATCAAAAGGTCTGGAATACTATTTTGAGGCTCCATCCATCTCACAATTAAAATGTCCTAGGGGGTGACAGCAAAAGACCCATGGAAAGGAATCCAGGTAAACAGAATATTATATATAAATGATCACATGCCAAGAATTGAAAGCCAAAAGGATAATAAGATTCAAAACTCCTAAGAAAGCAATATGTATCAAAACAAAGTACTGAATCATATGAGTACAGGATTGCCAAAAGTTATTCTCCATCTGTGAGCTGAAAATTAAATACATCTCTCACACAAAAGGACACTATGGATAGAGGAGCCTGAATAAAAAAATTTAGAAAGAAAGGCATGAGGAGGAATCAAAAGGACAAAAAAGTCCAAAAGCAAAAAAAAGTGAAAAATGGCATGGGAATGAGGAACAAATGAATATTTACGTTTACCATATGTTACAATCCTATGGCATCCAAGCTGGAAGCTACCTGAAGATAGAGGCAAAAAATGAAACCCATCTTCCTGGCCTCATAAGAGTTATCTGGACTTTGAGCTCTTGGTTTCCATTTTCCTTAATTGGACTATCATCAATGATTAAAAGTACATATATTTGCCATTTGGGAAATCCCGACATCTAGAAGAATTCCAACATGTTGGTTTTATTGTTAAACGATCTGTTACTTAAGGAAGAAATTATCGAAATATTTGGGTTCACTAGGTAGTCGCCAATTGTTGCAGCTGCAACTATTTCCCAAATTTTTTAAAATTTTGGACCATCCTTTTAAATTTTGTCTTGCTTAGATTTGTTTGGATTGTTGAACTTTATTGTCTTCTGCTACAAATTTGGATCATGAGGTTAAATTGGGGTTAATTGTTTTCCATTTTCGGGAGTTTGAATGACTATCTTTTGTTGGACTTAAACTTGAAATTTTGTTTTTTGCTGTCGAAAGTCTTTTGAACAGTAAATCAGGGCCATAGTTCTCTACGCAGCCACCATTGCAGAGATTAAACAATGAACGTTCCGATGCCCAGTTTTTATTTTTTCACCAATGCACCTTTACTTGTTTTGTTTCTTTGGACTATCAGAATTTTTATTTTATCATGCTCGGAGCATCAACCTTCTATATTGCCGTCGTTTCAGAGAACAGATAAAGAATGGGCCGACGGTTAGTTTTTCTTTCGTCGATTATGTGATTTTGTTGGTTCAAATTTTTGCTTTGCGATGACTTTTTATTTTCGCCCTCAAAGTGGTTTATGACTTTGATCGAAAGCTGTAGTCTTTTTTATTCCCACCATTGCGGCTCCAAAGCAGACTAACCATCCGGCATGGTTTGTTCTAATTTTCGTCGATGGTTTGATTTTCATCGTTGTTTTCTATTATTGTGGAACCCTTAGACCATGCATCATCTGCCATTGCGGCTCCTTAGTAGGCTAACCGTCTGACTTATAGTTGTTCAGCTCGCCGATGGTTTGTTATGGTTTTCGTCGATTTGTTTTATTTTCTACAGATCCCTTAGCCTGATTTTTCTCCATCGTTGCGGCCCCATAGCGAACTACCATCCGATGCTATAGTCATTTCAATGTCCGATGCTGCTGTCTCTAGTGTTTATTTCGCTGGTGTTTTATTTGGCCGTGGAGCCCATACTCTGTCCGTCGCCCACCATTGCAGCTTCTCAGTGAACTGATCATCCGATGCTTAGTGTTTTTGCTTCTGATTGTTGGTAGGTTTTTCCCACCGTTTGTTGTGTTGTTACTCTATTTTTTGGGATGGCAGAGTTTTCCCATGGGTTCTGGTTGAGTCAAGGTTTTTTCTGAAGTGAAGAGTGCAGTTTGGGGTTTGATGTTTGTGAGGCGGCGGTTGCATTGTCTAGATTCATGCTTCTTTTGGAGGGTTTCTAGTTAGTTTAGTTGCAGCTCGGTTTTATATGAAGAATCTGTTCTGTTGGGACTGTGGTTTTAGTGGGATAGCATGCTTAGAAGTTTTCCGGACTCAACGTCCAGGATTTTCTTTGCCTTATCATTTTTCTTTTCATGCATTAATATTGTTTATAGCTCATTTTATAGAATGCATGTATTAATACAGTTTGAGTTACTTTGTCAAAAGCTAAGTGATCTAATAAGTGGTTGTTCATGACAGGGTGATGGCTGCTACAAAGAAGATATGTCTAGAAGACTACGCAGAAAAAATGAGGCAGCAGGAAAGGAAGAGAAAGAAAATGAATAAATAGAGGAGAAGAAATTAAAGGTTTGAGATCTCAAACAGATCTATAGCAGCAAAGGCCCAGACTCGGGGAAGATTTCGCGAGTTACCAAGCTGGTCCTTTTTATAAAAGTGCTTTTAAATCTTAGTTTGAAATGTAACGTTTGTATGAATCATGAGCACTCACAAAAGACAAAATTGTGAGATTAAATGGTTGGGGGAGCCCAAAGGTCACCGAGGGGCAGTCCAAGAGTTTGGCTTGTAGTATAAGTATAGGAGATTTATATAGAAGAAAGGACTTTTTCCCAGTTAGACTTGTGAGAACATGTTGTAAGAAGAACTATTTCCTTTTGCAATAGATAATTACAATTTTGCCTGTTGGAGAAATCTTTGGTGGGATGTTCAAATGGTGTGCAATGGATGTTGTTGAAGGGGAACTATTTCATTTTCAGCTTTTGTCCATTAACTGTGAGATCGTTCTAACTTTTTGAACCTATGTTCTTGTATGAATGCTCTCTAGTTTATTGTTAGAATAATCAAACCCATAGTATTATCCACTTAGACATTAATTCATTTATTTTTGTCTTATTTGCCTAGTCCATGAGTCCCACCACGTGCAAGTTGCTAATTGCCTATCCATAGAGGTCAAAATTGCCATCTTTGACTCATGTAGTGCTTGGGAAAGCCTTAGGAATCAAATCTACTTTATTCCTGGCCTCCTAGGTGCCCTTCTGCTTTTTCTGCTTTATTGACTGTTTTTTCAGTGTTTTAAGGCACATAGGAAAGCAAGACTAGGTGAGGTGAACTTGTTTTCTTGCCCTTTCATCCTCCACTCTTTCCTCCATGAAAAATCATGTATGAGCTTCCATTCCACCACTCATTATCTTGCCCATGCGCCCTTGCCAATTCGTGAGCGTCATGACAGATTTGGGATCAGCTTTTTACACCTATGGGGGATTTGCCTATTTTGGGTAAGCCTGCTTTATGCTAGTTTTGGATGCCTCCTTATGCATTCGACCTATTGATGTATTCTATATATTCAACAACCTATGTTATTACAGGGTTGGATATTGTACACTGAGTTAATATAATTTTGTGTTACAGCTCCATTTTCAGTCTCCATTGTTGACAATTTTGCATGATCAATTGTAATTTGTTGTGAGTGAAATTAATCTATTGCTGGTCATAATTTCTACATGGTATCAGAGCCATTGTATTTTGTTACTCTCCTTCAAAAAAAAATTTGCAGGTTCGACATCAAGACTGGGAGCCTTCTACTGACAGCCGGGACAGATTTTCTAAAACTATGGATTCACAGAAAACTATCTTGACTCCTTTCAACTTTTTTGAATGGAACGCAGAGATGGAGATCTTGTTGAGAGTGAAAGGCCTCTACAGGGTGACTATGGCTATAGAATCAGAGCCCAATGCAGCTGTAGAGAAGATCAAATGGCACAATCAGAGAGATGAGGCTTATGGCCTCCTATGTCTCAGTATTTCTCGAGACCTCCTTTTCCATCTCAATGGATTAACTTCACCGGATCAAGTATGGGAGAAGATTTCTGATCTTTTTGGAAAGATAGATGAGATGAGGGGACATCAGATCGAAAATGAGCTGATTT
>LPNX010190682.1:80936-160744 GCA_001517045.1 Pseudotsuga menziesii
TATTTTATGGAATTTCCACTATGAGTAATGAATTCTTTTCATAAACAATGAGCTATCTTGTTGTTCATCTATCTATTCATGTTTATGTGTTTTGAAATAAAGAACAGCTACCTGTGATTTTTCTTAATGCATGAACAGTAATACATTACTCATTAAATGATAATCTCGCTCCCTAGGGACAGTTTAGTTAAGTTAGTTTTAGTTTTCTTGTTGTGTGAGATTTAGATGCAAGAGAGTAAAGACAAGAGGTAAGAACCTACGCATCACATTATGATCGCTCCTCGTATTCTCTATCAATCTGCATTTTAGATAGGCATTTGCATCTCATACTTAAAACTAAAAAACTAAAAAATATACACGGTGGACTGGGCCGTAACCGGTAAAACCCTTTATTTTGGTTACTTGACCTACGGTAGCCGGACCGCAAACCCGATGGATTCCCCATACCAAACAGTAACGGGTTAGTTGGGAACATTTACTGGGGAGAATCCCTTGTTGTTGTTGCCTGCGATTTTCCAGGCCTCAACACATTGTTTTTAGTGACGTTTTCAGCATCGTCAACTAAGCTTCAGCTTCCCGCACTTTCTTGGTCAATTGGTACAGTTGGTCATCTTGGACGACACTTTTCCAGAACTGTTTCATTGCTTTAGTGATCATCTTCACTTCCTGCTCCATATCTTCAAACTGGGCTGCGATCTCTTGGATGGTATTTTTCCGCTCGACAATCTACTATGGCGGCGTCTTGGGGTAAACAAGGGAATTCAATAGATTGTTAGTAAACTGGAGCTGGGAAATAACTTCCCCAAGTCATTGGGCCTTGGAAACTGCAGTGAGTTTTTCCATGCTTTCGTAGATGTGTTGACAGGCCTCGTCAACAGCTTTCTCAACCGTGCCGCAACTAGCACAGAACTGTGCGTTCTCGATAACGAGGCGGTCTTGCTCCTTCTTTAACTCAGTGATTTCTTTGGTGACTCTCCGATGTAGCTCTCCCTGTGCTTGCTTGAATGTGGCAATCTCCCATGCCTTTTCTTCTGCCAGCTGCTCTTCGACTTTCCGTAGCTCATCAACTTCTTCCTGCAGCTTCTTAGCGGTGTCCTGCGACTGCATGTACCCATTGCTAAGCTCCTTCTGCCTATCATCCAACTCCTAGTCAACAATCTGCTGTAGCTGCACTAGAACCTGAGTAGGTAACTTATTGAGATCAAAAGCAATGCTCAGTAATGGTTGCAGCAATGAGTTCACTTCTGTAATTCTCACGTTGATTACAGTTGGGGGAACTTGAACATTCCTAGCCCGCGGCTCAGTGCTAATTACCGGGAATTCCTGCATCACCACCCTCTCAGGTGTCATTTTTGAAACAGTGGCATAAATAGAATCTAACTTAGCTCTTACTGTGACGAACCCTTCTTGATTGGACTGACGCATGGCTTGCGTTGCTGCATCGGATGAGTACGTGACAGCCTTGGTGGCCCCATAGATATCTCATCTACGCTCACAGGTTCTCACCATTCAACCGACCACTCTTGAACGATGACATCCAATTCTTCATCTGTGATTTTGTAGGCCATAGGCAACCATTTCTTGTTGGGGTCTCGTTGTGCCTAGATATAAATGGAATGAGTCTCGATAGCAAACCGAAGGATCCTCTAATATTTGGATGCAGCGGCATTGAATAAAAGGGAAACCTTGATGGATGCGGCTTGCAACACTTCCCAATAGACCCAAAAATGGATTGCACAGTCCATTTATCGACTAGGCTCCTCCATCCACCACAAGTTCTGATACCGTGCACCCTTGCACACCTTCACAGCAGCGATTGACATTAGTTGGTAGTCCTCTAGCTCCATCCATGTGACTAACGCAATGAGAATCAACAACCAACTGTAGGAAAAATTTAGTTCCCCAACGTGAGCGACAACAACATCTTCTAGCAACTGGCTTAATAGAAATAAGGACCAGTTCATTTGTACGCCCTCGGCACATTTTTGTGCACACGCAACCATGCCCAAATTGCATTGGACGAGCTGATTCATCCTGAATATCTTACTGGCCAAAATATGCGCCTTGATTCGCATTGTTCGCTCATTAATACTGTCAATGCGATAGGTGCGGCCATCGCGCTACAATCCAAATCTCTCCTTCAATTGTCGGGAAAGCTTTTTGTCATTGTCCCGCCCTCTTAGATACTACGTCGAATCTTCCCCGGCCTTTGGTAAGCCTTTACTTTTTGAAATTAGGTCGACCGTGACAGGAATAGGATCATTGAACCATAGTGTCCCACCATGAAAGCACGCCAATAGTTGCTTGACGCATGCCCTGCGCCCATGGGTGAGGAATCCGTAGGATAGGCGCGTCAGGCACCGACTGGTTAGTTTCATCTGATACGTCCTTCAACAACAACAAATCACAGTATTCATACTTCATCTTGACCAAGGCAGGTATGATGTCCACCGAACAAGTCATCCCTTATGGTAGCGGCGACAACTTCAGCGAATACTTCTGATTCTTGGTGATCTTCTTTGGCTTCACCCTAGACCACATTGGAGCGACATATCTGGGGGTATCAATGATAGAGACGCCCCTAGGTGCCACAGACTCAATATCTCCCGATCTTGATGGTCTGGTCGGTACAGTTCCCTCCCCTTATGCCCTAGCAGAAGTGCACATGTGTCGCTTCTGCGGCAGTGTGTAATTGGGCTTCTGGGCCTTCCGCTTTCCTCTAGGGATCGAAGAGGATCCGATTGGCATGCTCATGAATTCCTCTTCGATTTTCATGGTTCAAACGAGGGATTCCTCCTCACTCGAAATCTCGACTATGTCAAGAGTGCTCAGCATGTCTCACTCTGCAATCCTCACAATGCGAACGAATACACCTCAATTTCACTCCTTGTCTATCGCTCAGAATTCTATTACTGCACTGATCTCAACACTTCACTCAATTCCACTGAACAATGCCTTACACCCACATCCATTGCCTTCTTATATCCAATTACCGATCCAATCTCAAAATTTCCAAATCTACTATGTCCATCATGACCAAATCCAGCATTAACGACCCTAAATCCGCCAACAATCTCATCTCACTAACAGTCAGATCGGTCATAAATGCGCGTTGCTTCACCAAGCACCACCAGATAACTGCTTTAACTATCTATATTTATTTCTGATTTGACCAACTCGCAGCCTCGCAGTTGTTTCAGGTGGTCTCCCTCATAGCGCTACTGATTTCTATCCTTGCACAACCTCTTCCTCTGTGCTTTCCTTGCTACTATCTACCTAGTTTATATATATATATATCTTTTTTTTCCCTTGCACAGTTCCTCAAGGATTGCGCGGCTCGGACCCCATCCTATAAGGCTTCAAATAGCTGCCATTCACAATTTTTAGCAACACCGCACCATCTAATTGCTGTAATTGAACTGTACCCCTAGAAGTAATTGAAGAAACAAGATATGGGCCTAACCAGTGCATCTATAACTTACCTGGATGATTCATGAACTTACTGTCATATAACAACACCAAATCTCCCTATGTAAATTGTTTATTCTTAATGTGGCAATCATGCCACGCCTTTTGTCGATCCTTCTTGATGCCCTGGTGGAAACTTGCGATAAAGCGGTGCACTTCAAGATGGATCAACTGTGCGATGCGCTCCTCTAGTGCTTCCGCATTATCCATGCAAGTCGTAGTAGCAATACGCAGACTAGGAATAATGTATTCCATAGGCATGACTTCCTCTTTCCCATATACCAATTTAAATGGTGTCTGTCCCGTCAGCCTTTTACAAGTGGTGCAATATTCCCACAGTAGCGCTGAAATTTTCAAATCCCATTCATCACGATTAGCATTACATACCTTTGTAAGCGCAATTTCCAATATTTTGTTGAAGGCTTCGACAGTCCCATTCACCTACGGATGGTATGGTGTGCTTTTCTTATGCTACACCTGCAACTCCTTGCTTAGTGCTCTCACCGTTCAATTGATAAAGTGACTTACCTAGTCACTCATCAATATTTTGGGACATCCAAACCATGTCACAATATTCTCAAATATGAACTTTGCTGCTGTCGAAGTAGTGCAGTCTGCAACTGGAGTGGCCTTTGCCCACCTTGTCAGATACAGTTGCTGTAATGATGTACTGCGCACCAATCCTCTTTCCTGGTGGATTAATTGGACCCACAAAGTCCGCAACCCATTTGTCAAAAGGTTGTAGGGTTGCATGTGGCACAAGTGGCATCTCATTCCGCCATGATGGTTTTCCAACACGTTGACAGACATCGCAGCACTGCGTATAATCTGCCACATCATTATGTAAAATAGGCCACCATAGCCTAGCGTGAAGCACCTTACACGCAGTAACCCTTCCTCCACAGTGGCCTCACATGATTCCTGCATGTGCTTCTACTAGAATAGGTCCTTTTTCATGTGGTAAGATGCACCGTCGCAAGATTTCATTTGGTCCAAGTTTGTATGATTTCCCAGCAATCAACTGGAAATCCAAAGCCTTCACTACCAATTTCTTCTTCTTACTGGTCGATGGGTCCTCTGGGGCAACTCTAGTTGCCAAGAACTGAATGATTGGAGCATAATGGTCTTCTGTGATCTCTACTTGGAATATATATGCATCGGGTAATCCATCATCCATATTGGTAGGTTCTTCTCCTATCTCAATGTGGGAGATATGATCGGGGCCAGCATTCAACCATCCTAGCTTCACAATTATCTCAAAGTCGAATTCTTGAAAAAGTAGAAACCATCAACATATCTTGCCCCCAACATAGGCTTATTGACCAGATATTGCAAAGAGGAGTGGTGTGTGAACATTTTGAAGTGATCGCCCAACAGATAGTGCCTAAACTTCTGCAGTGCATAAACCATGGCCAAGCCCTCTTTCTCAGTGGTTGTGTAATTCCTTTCAGCAAAAGACAACTTCCTACTGGAAAATATGATCGAATGAACCAAGTTGACCTCGCCTGGTTGCGCAAGTACTACCCCCAACCCAATAGAAGAGGCGTCGACATGGACGTGGAACTCCTTGTTCCAATCGGGGAATACAAGTATAGGCGTCGATGCCATCTTGGCCTTTAGTGTGTCGAAGCTTCCCTGACACTCTTGATACCACTCAAATGTAGCATCCTTCTTTAACAACTCCTCCATAGGGGCAGTAATCAGAGCATATCCTTTGATGAACTTGCGATAGTACCCCATGTGTCCCAGAGTCGCACAAAGCATATTCATATTTGTCGGTGTCGACAGACTAAGGATAAGCGCGATCTTTGCAGGGTCAACCAATAGACCTTACTTGCACACTATGTGCCCTAACAACATCTCGAATGGCACACAAAAAATGTACTTCTTTGAATTCAATGTAATTTGATGTTGTCGACGCCTTTCCAGCATCAATCGCAGGTTTGCTAAATGATCGTTAACCAGACCATTAACTGTCCAATCATCCATGTATACCTACAGGAACTTCTGAATGAAATATTTGAACACAACGACAACCACCTGAGAAGATATTGTTGGTGCATTCTTCAATCCAAAGGGCATGACTGTATATTGAAAACAACCCCATTCAGTGACAAATGTGGTCTTGTGCCGATCTTCCATTGTGATTCGGATCTGGTGATACCCCAAAATCCATCCGTGAAGGAGTACATCTCCTGACTTCCTACCCCTTCAAGGACCTAATTTGTAAAGGGAGTTGCAAAAGGATCATGCATGCAGGCATCGTTCAACTTTCTCAGGTTGACACAAATGCGAACCTCTCCAGTCTTTTTGTCTGGAACCACCATAGGGCTTATCCATTTCGACTCTTCAGGCTCAATGATTCCAGCATCCAACATTTGGTTGAGCTCAGCCTTGACACATTCTTTGTATCGTAGGTTCAATCGATCTAGTCTCTATCGCACAGGTTTCACATCTAGTTTCAATGGGATTTTCATCTCCCCTAGATCCCCTAATATCCCTTTCATTTCTGAGAACCGTGTCGAAAAGAGATCCTGGAACTCATGCAGTAGATCTGTGATTTGTGCCATTGTTTCATCATCCCAATAGTCCCCAATATTAGCAAACTTTAGGTTCTCTTCCGTCCCAATGTTAACCTTTCTGATCTTCAGTGGCTGACTCATGGGGTCAGTTGGTATGTCTAGTGCTGCAACATCGCGACTTACTTTTGATTCTGGAATATTGACATTCCACATGTCATCATCATCTTCAGGTTCACTAGATATATTGTAACATGTCATCATGGATTGCATATGACACTTCGCACGCGGATCTACAGGGTATGCAACTGGTACAACCTTCAATACTACATCGCTAATGAGTTCGAGTGCATTGTGGACCTCAGGGTTAGCATCGCAGAAACTAAAAGTCTGCGGAAAGCAAACTGGCAGCTCCTCCTAGGTAGTTATGGTTCTACGCAGTTCTGCTGCTACATACTAGGATCTAGGCATCTCATCTAAAGTATGAAAAAAAGCATGGACCCACTCATCCTTGGGTCGTGACACCCACAAGGCCTAACATTTCATCAAATGATTGGTTGGGTCATTCTTCCCATAATATCTCCCAGTGTGATAGATCTATGAATCACTGAAGTGCACCATCATCAATCATTGACACTGTGCCCATTCATGGATTGTCTGCTTGTGAGTTTCCCACCAACGTCCTGGGGTGGCCTTCAATGCTTCTTTAAGTGCCAACAACCTCTGTGGTTCAAACACTCTCTCTTCAAATTCTTTGAGGAATTCGGACAACTTTGGCAGCCCCTCGTAGATCGGCAACTCGATAATCTCACTTGCAATGTGCCGTAGGGATTGCGTGACCAGTCCACACTTCCTAAAAGACACCTCATGCAACCAATTTTCCAATTTTCTAAAGCATCATCAAAATCAGAGGACGCAGAGCTAGTGCTGCGCCATCCGAGTTCTCCATCGACGGTAGGGTGGATATAGTCTTCGGAGATATTTTAGGCATGATCCCAACCTCTACCAACCTCATCCTTGACAGGTTCAATATACCGACGTCCTTCATGAGGGTCCATGGGAGCAATGACCCTGATATCTTGGTTCTCAAATGTCATAAAACGCTTCTTAAAATTGATAAATTCCATGCTATCATTTTCCCATCCAATCCCCAGCAGCGCGAGATAAGAGCCTCCACCGTAAACTACTTCAATAACATCAAAATTGGCATAGGTCTTCATACCTTCGACATCAACAACCAGGATAGAGACATGGCCAATAGGATGAACTTTGGCCTGATTTTCTATTCGAAGTTGCATAAGGGACCATCCAAACGTTAGATTTCCCATCAGCTACCAAGTATTCTTGGTCAAAATATTCACATCTGACCCAAGATCCAAAATAACTGAATTGACTTCATAATCCCCGATCTAGATGTTCATTCTCATCTCTTTTCATGTCTTTCTCTTCTGGAGGGAATTCACTGCAGAATCCTTCAACATCTTGTTCTGGTGGTATAATAACTTCTAAATCTCAATGAGAGCCTCGATATATCTAGCTAGCGATAGACAGCTCTCAAAAAACTATCGCAAGGTACCATGTTGTCACGATGGTCCTGCTTCTATAGAAGGATCAAAAGCAAATGGAATTTCAACAACAGGTGACTTACCTGAATTTCTCCTGATTGCATACTTGGCCTCAAAGAAGGTATATTTCTTTGTCATAGTATCAAATGCTGCCTTTTTCTTCCCATCAAACTGAACTTGTTGACGAGGTCCATCTTCTCCGGTCGTCGCACCTGCATAAGTGACAACAAAACGTCAACAGCCTAGGTTCTGGGTTCTACTAGAATCGTCACAACCTTTGGTCCTTGATTCTGGTTCTAATCTTGGTTCAGGGGTAGATTTTGATTTTTCAGTGGGTTCATAGGCTGATTTTGAGTCTCTAGTGGGATTTGAGTCTGATTCTGCAACGATTGCTAGTTCTGTACTTGGTTTTGGTTTTGGAACTAGTTCTGCAACTGAGGGATGTTTCTGGCCTGCCACTTCACAATCAACTGAGGGCAATTTTCAACACTATGCTCGCTTATTGCGTATTATGTACACTACGCATGAGGACACTCCCTCTGGTAGTGCCCAAATACTCCACAGGTGTAACACTGGATTGATTCTTGACCTCGTCCTCCCCCTCGTCTGAAGCGTCCTCCTCATCCCCTAAATCCTCCTTGTCGTTGGTGCTGTGGTTGAGCTGCTTGTTGAAATTGTGGTTGGGATAGCTGCTATAGGGGATTTGGTTGCTGCTAAACATAGTGTGCTACTTGAACATATTCCAGTTGAGGCTGAGTGATCGACAATTGATTGTACTGCAGTCGTGCTACAAACTGCGGCTGCAGTGCGAATTGTGGCTGCGACTGTGACGAAATAAACTACATTTGCGGAGGTGTTTTATACTGTGCCTGGGATGTCAGTGGCACCATCTGTGGTTGAGACTGCGTTTACTAGATTGCACGGGGATCCTCACCCTTCAAAAAGTATTAATCATATGTTTTCTCTTGAAACAAGTCATAATCTCGGTAGTCTTTATCCATGTGCCCCAATGAGCGACAAAAGGTGCAATACAAACTTTCTACCTTCGTAACCATCTTCTGCATGTAGCTATAGTTTTCATGTCAATTCCCATATACCTAACATACACAACACCATGGCACACCAGCACAAATCAAAGGATTTGGTGCTCCTGAGAGCAAATAATTTCAGAAATTCAGATAGGTGTCTTTGGTGTATCCATCCACATGACACCGTGTGCACCAAAGGTCATCATGTTATTCTTTTTCCTTCTTGATATCTTGCAGCTGGAGTGTCAAATTTTGTAGCTTCGCCTGAATTTGGTTCATTTTGACTACAGTCTCCCCAATAGATGAAGCTTCTAACTTCATCACAATATCCAGAGCCTCGCTCTGTGTCACAATATTTTGCTGCATTAATGGTTGCCTGATGTGCGAGACCAGCACAACGATGAACCACTCCTTATGCTAAACATTGCTCATTTTGAAGTTGACTCAGGCCATCAACATCTTAAACTATTGATCAAAATACAAAACAGTTTTATTTGGGAACTGCTTGATCTCCTTGAGTTCTATAATATATTGGGCCTCATATTTGGATTTCTTCAATTCCTTGAATATCCCTTCCTAGATCTCATTCAGTGTTTTTGTCGTGGTCCCTTGAGGAACCTACATGAATCTCATGTACCAGTCAAGTGCACAACCTCTGAGGGTGGTTGCCAACTGGTTTTGCTTGATATCATCATCCACGATCTATCTAGCAGTCCAAACTGCTTCACACAAGAACTAGTACTGCTCCTAGTCATCAGTCCCATTTCCATGGAATATTGGTAGCTTCATCTCGTCGCCCGCCATTCTGGGCCTTCTTCCTCCAAATGGTTCTTGTCACATACCCTAATTTTGCAAAAATAATATTATCATATTTGATTTTATTTCAAGACAATATGTTAAATTTTATGCTAAGTTGTAATTAATGACTGAGAAGAGTCAAGGATGTTGAATGTAATTCTGAATATTTTAATTATAAATAAATAAAAGTGGAGACAACAGCTTGGGAGAGTTGTTAAAAGAGTGTTTACTGGTCAATTTGGTGGAGGAGACTGAGTGGAGAGCAAATAGACAAGTGGAAGCATCCTCAAACACTTCCAATGTTGCAGGTGGCAACCTCCCTACATTTTGGGTCATGATCCCCCAAGAAAGTGGGATCAGAGCAGGTGCTCAATTAATGACAACTAACCCAAAAAGACCCAGGCAATCTTAATAAAAATGCCCATTGAAGAGAGTTGAGGCTGCTCATTCCAAGAAGAGAATCATTCAGGTGAATGTACCTCAAAGGATTTCAATGGGAAGGGAATTTATGGAAGTTGTTTGAGGGGTAAACTGTTGAGTGCAGAGATATTACTGAGTCATTGGACTAGTATTTTGTTGCTGCTCCACTGGTTCTCATCCAAGGAGACCAGGAACAGGCTCGGGGGTCCTGAGGAGACGTTGTTTGAGCGTTCTCTAGGAGTTGGTAGGGAGGAACGGCCTCCCAACGCTGTTGTTGTCTAGCTTAAACAAGTTCTACAGTATTTTATATTGCTATGTTTAAAGTTTATATGTGAAATTGAATGATTAATGGATGTTTAAATGTTTAGTAGTGAACTGATAGAGATTGTAATCCTTAAGTTATTTGAAATGTTGAATCTATAGTTGATGAAAAACAATCCTACCTGTGTTTTTCCACGTCTGGAATGGACCAAACCGTGCTCTAGCACATGCAGTATATTTTAAAATAGATGAAGGATAAGAAAGAAATCTGATACGAATAGAGTTATTATGTATTTCAGAGTATTGGAATCATTTATATTCTGTAGATAGTTCTTTTCGTAAAAGAATATTAATCTGCCTAGTTAAGTTTATTGTTTAAACCAGACTGTTATAATAAGAATGCCAGAAAAGAAATAGCCATAATTTTTTTATTGATAGCATTGTATTATATTCACGAGTTGTTCAAGTAGGTAAGTTATTTCTTTTACATAGTACTTTCTTTTGTAAACTGTACTATTAACCTGAAACAAAGGAAATAGAAACAACTAAGATATAATGCTTATCTTATTATGTTAAGCAAGGAATTAAGTATGGTTCTTTTAGTTTATTTCTATACTGATAATAATAACGAACTTATCCTGCAACTATTCGAACCCTAGGTAGGGTTTAGTCACATAAATAAATTGTAAAAGACAAATTAATCTAAAGATAAAAAATAGCTTAACAAAGAATTATTTAGCTCCAACAACATTTTTATATAATCAAAACAACTAAGATACAATAGTAAATTATGTTAAATTAAATAAGTATTTTAACGAGGAATTGTCCTATAACTTTTACAAACAGATTATACTTGTGAAGGAGTAATGACAGGGTCGAAACCCTTATTTCAATTCCTAGTAATTTGAAAGAAAATAGTTAAGCTAATAAAATATAATACTACTGAACGAATTAAACTAATACAGACTGGTCACAGTCTTTATTAACAAACTGTATGTACAATTACAAGTTTAAGAATCTATAGTACTTATAGATAATAGGATTAACTCAACATTTTTGTTTACAAATTAAGAACTGATTTAAAACAAACTGAAGGAATCTTTAAAAAGAAACAGAGATTACTTTCATAAAAACCCTAACTTAGGAAATCCTTGAGTCACTGGAATAGTTTTAAATACTGTTAACAGTAATCTAAAATAATTAAAAACAATAAAGGAATTATTATCCTACAAGTTAAATAGAGTAAAAACCCGAGCTCGTAATTCTAAGGCGAAGTTACCCAGTATTATTTAATATGCAAAAACCATTACAGCTGTAACCTAGGATAAGTAATTAACTTAAATTCTTTTTATATAAGTATTAACAGGAGGAATTTAATTCATTCACACAGAGATAAAATAAAAGTACATAAATGAAAACGAATGAAAGCTGAAGACGGACTCTCTTAAAAAGATATTCACATTATATCAACGAACCCGAAGGTCGAATGTAAGTCAAAACATTAACTGAGTACAAAAACTCAGCTAAGAGCTGAGCACCTATATCTTGTTTTAGAGTATGAACAAGTATCAACATAATATTACAAAACTGCAAGTTCTTCACTAAACCAAGAGGAGAGCATTACAAGACACAACTTAAAGCTGAAGTCACCTTGCAAAAAGCAAGGGTTTAAACCAAAGCAAAAACTATAAAAATGACGAACAACTACCCCATAATAGGTGCAACACGACCGACACTTCTTCCAACTGCAAAATTATGTACAAGCAGGGAGAACCATGTCCGAAATCGGAGCTTACCGTGGACTATTCGTGGAGCCATCTGTGCAGCATGACTGTCAACTCTGGAGACAAGCCAACCTGCATTGTAAAAGAACCAGAGTTATTTAAAATTCAAAAACCGTTATGCAGGAAGGAACCGTAAATAGTAATATCTCTTAATTTTATTTTACTTACTTCACCTAGAAGTGAAAGCAATGGAACCTCGGATGAATAACAACACCACAACCAACGTTAAAAAGAGCCAAACCCTCATTCTCGTCGAGGATGGAGATGACGGTACTCTGGTGCTTTTCACACTAACAACAGGGGTGTAGGTAAGCCTGAGAAATGGCTGCGAAGGAGTCAACAAGCATGGAGTCGGACTGTCACCAACATACAAGCAGGAAAACTAAACTCCAAAACCTTATGATGAAGGAGCTTCACAATCACACACAATAGGCTCAAGCTTTCACCAATGACAGACCATGATAGAAGGGCAAAAAAAGGAGTTACAGGCGGGCCGTAAAGCCATGTGCAAGGAGGGCAGTGAACTCTGACCAAAATAAATAAATCATAGTGGAGGCGAGCAACAGAACCCAACTCAAGGGAGTAAGACACGACAAACACCGGCGTTAGAGCCTCTGTAACTAGTTTCCACTCACGACTGCCATGGAAGCTTGCAGAGCAGCCCAAAGGGCCAACGCAAATGTTGGAATTCGAATAAGCCAAGGGTTAGGGTTGACAACTATTTATGCAACCAATGCATGGCCAAGGAATTTCCACGTGGCCACATCAATATAATCATGCAGTGGGTCGACTTTCCATAATCACCTGCAATCCATAATAATCAATTAATCTCCCAAATGATTTCATCAAACAACATTATAGTTTGCATGGGTTTCAAATCATACGATAATAGTTTTAACGTTTGGTGCATAGCTCATTATTGGCATGGGTATGCAACGTTATGATAACGTTGACATAGCACATATTATAACCTTATATCCTCGTGACCCAAAAGAAACCTTGCATATTTTATTGGTAAGCAATGATATGAGATTTTGCTAGTAAATCTCGTGATAATCGTATTTCTCTATTGTAAGTTTGCACTAATAGTTAACTTGTGGAGATGTTAAAATATTATATAAACATTTATCGTAGTAATAAGCATAATCCCTATATAGGTATTAACCCTTTTTTTTTGTTACAACTCATCAAAGCTTATATAGTAATATCATCATTGTGATATAGGTAGTGTAATAACTAAGTTGTTATCAATAGTATTTTAAGATAATTATGAAATCATTGTCTTATAAACAGTCTAGTTAATGGTGTAAGAATAACTATCTATTAGTTCCAGTTCTTTTGATGATGGTATAAATTATTACACAACATTCAACTTGAGTACTTTGCATAGCATCGTTTTGAGTAGGATCATAAGTATTATGCAAATGCAACATTAATAAAACCTTTTATGTCGATAAACAAATAGTTTATGCATATTTATAAATCTTAGAAACTAGCAAAGTTTTGTTAGCAAACTGCGTAATGGAAAAGTGAAATGTAAGAACATTTTCCTATGAACTCTTTTACTTAGTACAGATCCATGAGATCTTATCTTAGAAGTTGTGGCAGTTTCTCATTACTTCGAGTATAGTTTTAGGTTTTTACCAAATTACTGAGGTTAACATAAGATGAAAAGATTGGCTCTATAAGGAAAACACCAACCCTGGAAGCCATTCTTAGATAGAACTTAATACAAGAAATGTAATATAGAATTGCTAAGTTATGCATATTGAAATAAAGATTATCAAGCAGATAAATTAAATTGTTCAGAACCAAAGGAAGTAATACTGTCGCTACATACTCTACAAAAAGAAATACAATCATCTGAACTTCGTTTACAATAGCAAAAGAAGAAACAAACGGTGTTACCTTACGAAAGTAGGTTGAATTAAAGCAGCTTATAATCTAAGCTTAATAATTGCAAATAGAAATATTGCAGGATGCTTTATGAATTTAAAGACGATACTCAGTCATTCATACCTGTAAACCTGTAAGAACAAGTAATCCATCTGTGTTAGCATAAATGCTAAGTAAGCCTTGGAATTCAAAGTCAAATTCCACCTACTGTCATAAATAGAACTCATCAGTAAACCAAATGTAGAATTAATGCGCAAGTCAAACTTAAGATTGTGTTAATAAGAAAACTGTTGAGTTAATATAATTGATTTTATGCAAACTAATCTATTAACTGTTTCTTTTATTGCTAACCGTTAGCTGTTAATAAACTGCAGTCTCTGCATTTTATGTTATTTCAAAATTTTAAATTTTTGTGAAAATTTGGGGTTTTGACAGTTCTCTACTACTAGACTGTTGTTGGCATGTTGGACAAGTCGAAGTAGAATGCGCTTTTCTACCTATTGGTGGAGTAGTGCGCAAAGGTGTGTACACGTTACTGCTATGGTTTCGAGCTTACTGCTACCCTGGGCGTAGCCTGGGTCTGGTCGTCCTCATTATCACTATAGCGTCACTTTGTCATGTGTGGTTGTTATTCGTGGCCTTGTGTCTCGATCCCAGTAGTACCTTCCCCTGTCCTCTGCCTCATGTCTTGTCGAAACCTTTCTCCTCCCCTCGTACAACCACTTGTTTCATCGGTGACCCTCACAGTCTCATTAGAACTCATACCCATCTACCCCTTATCTTGCCATTTTACTCCCCCCTTTCGTCGCAGTGTCCACGACCTCCGCACACTAGAGTTCCACTGCTCGAGGTGCATTTTTAGAATACCCTTTTTGCAGACAAGAATCTTAATAGATAATTGTAGAGACAACAAGAACCTACCTCGTCTTCCATTAAAGAACTCTCTTTCTACTTCGCTATATGAATTATTGGTACCGACTACAAAATCAGTGATGTATCCTTCCAGAATACTATCCAGCCATATTTCGACAACTCGCGATGCTTTGTTGTCAGTTTCTCGCAATTCGTGGGTCATTTCAGGGGTCCAAGAGGTCGGCTCCCCTCCTTGATGATTGTTCTTCTTATAAGTGAACCGCACAAGCCACTCATACAATATGATAGGAAATTCATGGAAGAACCATTCGTGGGCACCGTCGTGGATATATCTGGCCAGCCAATCGTTTGTCGACAATTTCGCATTCTGATTCTCCTTTTCTGCAAATTCTCATAGCTTTAGGTCGAACCAATCATCAATCTCTGGTTTATTTGGATGCCAAAACATATCCTCTCTTCAGTTGCAATGAGGTCCCAACAATGGAACCATTTGTTGGCGAAAACCCACCAATAAAGCCTCGTCAACCAACCAACATGATCTCCTTGAGCACCGTCCCAGACAGGTTTGACCCTGCTCGGAAACACCCATAGAGCGGATGAAGTCTCATCCAAGAGGTCAAGGGAGAGATGTCGGAACCAAATTTTCGACAGTAAGAAGGAAGGACAGGACATCAGTGACTCAACAGCATAATCATCAGATTCTTCAGATATAGTTAATTAGTATCACAGCATTCATCACAGATCTATCAGCATAACTAAAATATTGTTAACAAATTGCATCAATTACTTATTCATTGCAGTAGTGTCATTCATTCATACAACAGATTCACTAAACATCCATCATTGACGTCACAACACATAAAGACAGGAAAGAAATAAGAGACAATATCAATTTAGGGCAACATCTGTCATATCATATTACTTCTACGCAACAGATCGAAATCATACAATACTTCCCCACATCAGGAGATTGATCACAACCCAATATTCAAGAGCTGGTCGACACAGACAGAGCCAAAACTGCTCAAGAACAAAATGAAGTGACAAGATCACAATCATATCATAAAAAATAGATTGATCACTTGATCTTCCGCATCAATGATACTTCGATCTTCTACAATTGCAATTCTAACTCTATATATAGGCTTGGACCTTTACATCCAAGGTCCACTTCCAACTAAATTCTAACAAACTAGTGACCTATATCCACGAAATGTGGTCAATCGATACAAAATTGCATAAGAAATTCCAAAAACGGTTAATCTTCTGCCTATCGCACTGATTTGGTCTTGCATGGTTTCGCGTGAGCTTGTGCAGCCTCCGCGGTGCTGCGCAACTCACTTACCCAAAACCCCTACCAACAATGCCATAAGTCTCAACTTTAATTGTGCTTTTTACTTCATTGATAGCCTCAGTGAGCATATTGATATGCTCGGCCATTTTTTCAATCAGTCGCAACTTCTTTTTACTTATGCCCTTAAGACTGGACTTCGCAACCTATGAGATTGCTTCAAAAAGCAAGCTCATGTCCTCCTCAGTTAAGCTAATTGCGTTAGTCATTTTATCAGCTTTGTGCTTATTATGCTACAGCTAATGGTGTTTCTTATCCTATTCTCAATGGAGGTTCTGCACATCCTCGTCAGTAGGTGTGTCTTCTCCATCATCCTCATCAGTGTTCTGCTCACTATCATTGTCATCATCGTCGTCCTCCTGTGATTGCGTTCCTTTCCCGTCGCGCCCATCATTGCTTTGGCCATCATCTTGGTCATTTCCTTGACCATTTCCTTGGTCATTTCCTTCTTGGTTATCTCCCTGGTCCATTTGCACGCCGACTGGGACACACCATTCCATAGGACACTCTGGGATGGCCTCTTCCACATCCAATTCAGTAATCATAAAAGGCGTCACCTACTCCTGCTCTGTGGGATCCTTCCGTGGATCCATAATAATGTTGTGGACACCAGCCTAGAAAATTATGAAAGATGGATACTTTTGTACTGTCACAACCCGCAGTCTATGCTGGTGTTTTATTACTTCACATAGTGCCTCCCCATGTTGAAAGAAATCTATGTTATTGTAATTCTATCAGATCTTTTCTTCCTTGTCCTCCCAGAGATTCTTATACTTTGTGCCATGGAAAAGTACTGGTACATCCAATGGATGGTAATCATGTGGGTTTAACCAAACAACAAAAGAAATTAAAACGAGCGAACAGGAGTAGTGGAATCTGGCCTTAATCTCCTCCTGCGCCTACTCGGCATCCTCCAACAACTCATTCAATAGATAATGCAAACAATTTAACATCACTCCTTCTACACACTGTTCCGCAAGTTCCACTATCCCAGCGGTGCACTTAGTGGGCCACATGTTGCGCAGCAACTTGCAAGATAGAATCTTTGCGGTGAACCTCAATGTGTTGTCAGTTATAGAGGAAATGAAGAATCCTCTATTCGTGTGCTAGAGGTCATACTTCTCCTTTATCTTTCTAGTATCCTTGTTTGCGCGAAGATATGGCGCAGGGTTGTGTCCTTGATGCGGGAGACCCGTTTTCAACGTCGATATAATATGGTTTGCCGAGCAATAAATAACTTCCATGGAAGCAGACCACGAGTTGTCTCAGATATGTGCTCGCATGCTTGCTTCTACCAATGGGAATCATGAGCAGTAAATTAAGTAGGCCCGTTATTTCTATACCTCAAGCCCATTGCATTGGAACTACCAACTATGGCTCAGTCGGGACAACTGACAGCGTGATCATGTAGTTCTTTCTCTCTAGGTTTGCTTTCTTCCTCGTATCATTATCTTCAAATTGTAACTTCACCAGTTTTGAAAGTATGTTCATCAGCAGTGGAACTCCTATAGGGAACTGGAGTGCATCCAAGGAGGAGCACACTTTCATCGAAAGCTTCACTTTAATCACCTTTTCTCTCCTTGGCCGAACATATGGCGATAGCAGGTTCCGCTCTTCGATAGTGGAATTTGCATCTCTTCATGGTGGTGAAGCTGGTGCATCCTCGACAGGTATGTCCTTAGTGGCCTTATGCCTCTTTGTGAACTTGGGCATCCTGACTCGGGGTGCTGAGGATTATGGAACGTCTCTTTCCGACACAAATGGTCACGGACCTCCAACCGGTGGATTCTGGGCCGGGGGCGACGTAGAGGCCGAACCAGAGGCCGAAGCAGGGGCCAAACCAACCATAGGAACTGTCAGTGGGTTTTTTCGCACCATCATTTATGTTTCTTCTTCTCGCTATTGTACCTTCGACAACATAATTTCTTCTTCTATCAGGCAAGTTGATGCTCTCGTAACATCGGACTGCTCACTGGTGATGGAAATGGAAATGACCATTAGCTTCGGCTCTCACAATTTCAAGCTTTGGTTCACTCTTCTTCTCTCTGTGTAAGTAAAAGGTTTCTTGTCTATGAAGGCTCATATTTATAGGGATGTGCCCATCCTGCATGTGATAATTTGATGGGAAATCGACATCTTGTCAATCACATGGGATTCCCATTCGTCGCATTCTAATATTAACTCGCGTACTTGAGTTCTGATATGTACCTATCAAGGCAGTTATGGTGAGGATGACAAATGGGACCAAAAATCATGACACCGTTATCCTCAGACTTGTTGAATTAGTGACACCCTGCTATCATAACCGCCTAAATCTTTTCGGGTATCCTTACTTTAATGATGTCTAGCTATCCGCTCTGCCTTTACTACAGGATTTGCATACTTCTGTCGCATACGTGCGACATGACAATTCCCTTTTCTCTTTTCTCTTTTCCATCATAGTAAGGCTTCAACCGGCTACCGTTTATCATTCCTGTGACCGACATTCCATCCAGCTTATGTAATTTTACTGCGCCAACATCGGTGATGTGTGCAACCACATATGGCCCTAGCCAATGCATCTTCAAATTTTTTGGATGCTTCAAAAATTTCCTGTCATACAGCAAAACAAGTCCTCCCACTTTGAAATGCTTAGTTTTGATATGGAGATCATGCCATGATTTTTTCCTTTACTTCTCTATGTTTTGATGGAATCCTAGGACGAAGCGTTCTTCCTCCATTTGAACAAGCTGCGACAACCTTCAACATCTATGTCAATAATTTCCATTAGCACAACGATTCTTAGGATCTACACAATATACTCCATCGACACAATAAATTCTTGTCCATACACCAATTTTAATGGAGTGTGCCCTATTAGTCGCTTGCAAGTTGTGCAGTATGCCCATAGCACAATTGAGACTTTCTGACTCCAATCATCTCGGCACACATTGCATACTTTGGTTAATGCATTCTCTAGGATCTTGTTGAATGCTTCAACCCTTCCATTGGCCTGGGGATGATAGGGTGTAATATTTATATGCTTAATCTGGAACTCTGCAGTAATCTCATCAGTCATGTTGTTAACAAAATGCTTAACTTGGTCGCTTAGCAAAATTTTCAAGCAGCCGAATCTAGTCACCACATTTTCAAATAAAAACTTCATCGTAGTCACAACGGTACAATATTTAACGGGTGTGGCTTCGGCCCATCTAGTTAAACAAGTTGTTGTTGTGATAATGTAGTGCACGCTATTCCTTTTCTCTAGCGGACTAATAGGTCCAACAAAATCAATGGCCCACTTATTGAATGCTTGAAGGGTTATTTGCAGTGCTAGTGGCATATTGTCGCGTCACCACGATTTTCCTGTCCTCTGGAAAATATCGCAGTACGAAAAAAAGCTCTTACTGTCCATATGTATGGTTAGCCACCATAATATAGCTTTCAATATCTTGTGCACATTTTCCTTTCCAACATAGTGTCCTCCTGCGACATCGGCATGTGCTTCACTCATCACCCAATGCCATTCACGATCAAAGACACACCGTCGCAATATTTCATCAAGGCCCATCTTGTATAGATGTCTCGCGATCAATGTATAATAAACAACCTTGACGACTAAATGTTTCTTCTTCGCAGTGGTGAATCCTTCAGGTGCATAACCTGTGCTTAGGAAGTGGATGATAGCGTTAAAATCCTTATTCTGATCATCAATCATGGTGACCACAAATAATTGCGCATCAAGTAAATTATCCTCCAGACTGGTTGGTTCTTCACCACTTTCTAGTATTGACAAGTGATCAAGTCCCGCATTTAGTCGATCAGGTCTAACAATGACCTCAAAATTAAACTCTTGAAACAGAAGGAGCCATCGACAAATATTCCCCCCCAACACTGGCTTCTTAACCAGGTATTTTAATGTCAAATGATCATTGTACATTTTAAAATTTCCACCCAACAAGTAGTGTCGCAACTTATGCAATGCATAGACCATGGCGAGGCCTTCTCTTTCTTTCATTGTGTAATTTGTCTATGTCGTTGACAATTTTCTACTAGCAAAAGCAATAGGGTGATCAACCGCACCGTCACGTGGTTGTGTCAAGACTATGCCGAGTGCTAAAGATGACGCCTCGTCATGGACATGGAACTGCTTCTTCCAGTCGAGAAATACCAGTATTGGTGTAGTGGACATCTTGTTCTTTAACTTGTACAAACTTTCCTAACAATCTTCTATGCACTTAAACTTCGCATCTTTCTTCAACAGTTTCTCCATAGGTGTAGTTATCTCTACATATCCTCTAATAATTTTTCTGTCACTAAGCAGTGTGTCCTAGCACTGATATAAGTTGCGTGGCTGATGTAAGTTGTGGAAAGTCAAGGATAATTGCAAATTTCATTGGGTCAACCAAGATTTTGTCACGACACACGACATGTCCCAACAGTACACCAAATGGTGTGCAAAAAATACATTTCTTTGAATTAAGTACAATCTAATACTGGCGATAGCGGCCCAGCATCATACGCAGACTCTCAATATGGTCTCTTACTAGACCAAACATAGTCAAATCATCAAAGTAGACCTCAAGAAATTTATGTATGAAATATTTAAAAGTAGAAATTACTATTCTAGAAAAAATTGCAGGTGCATTCTTGAGTCCAAAGGGCATTACCATATACTGGTAGCATCCCCATTCTGTGACGAAGGTCATTTTGTGTCTATCCTCCTTCGCGATTCTGACTTGATGGTAGCCAAAGAAGACGCCAGTGAATGAATACATCTCTTATCTTCCAATGCTTTCCAGTACTTCATTTATGAATGGTGTTGGGAATGGATCATGCAGGCATGCATCGTTCAACTTCCTCAGGTCGACACAGATCTTGACTTCATCTGTTGTCTTCTTATCCTAGATCACTATAGGGGTGATCCATTCTGACTCCTCAACAGGTTCAATGATTCCTACGTTGAGCATGCGATCCAATTCTTCTTTTACCTTCTCTTTATTCCTTGGATTTGACCTATAAGGTCACTGCTTAACTGGTTTAGAATCTGGTTTCAGAGGTATTTTCATCTCTCCCAAATCTCCCACTATTCTCTTCATCTATGAGAAATTGGTAGGGAATAGGTCCTGAAACTCATGAAGCAGGTCTGTGATCTTGGATACCGTCTCATCATCCCAATAATATCCTATATTGGTGGACTTCGGGTTCTCCAGCGAGCCAATGTTTACTTTCTTGATTTTTAGTGGCTTGAGGAACTAATCGCTCGAAGTACCACTTCCTTTGAATTCACGCGTTCCTTTCGATTCTGGTATATTAATGTTAGTCAGATCGTCATCTGGTTCTCCAGCCATATTGTAACAAGCCATCCATTGCTAGATGGTCATGTTGCACTGGTGAGAACTTTCCACTTCGACAAGGATTTCAGTAAATATCTTTTCCTTGATTATCTGAAGCACAGCATCAACTGTCGATTGCTCATCTAAAAACTAAAATGTGTGCACAAATTTTTTAACAACCTCGTCCCAATCCTATGTCCCTTGTTGCACCTCCATGGATGTATACCAAGTCCTAGGTGCCATTTCCAGTGTATGTATGAAATGATGGACCCATTCATGTCGCAGGTATTTTGCAAGTGCTTTGCGACACTGATTAAGGTGTTCAACAGGGCTTGATATCCCTGTGTACCTCTAAACCGAGACTGTGATTCCTTTGCCGAATCTAACTTCCAGTAATATTCTACACTGTAACCATTCTGATATAGATTTCTGATGTGTACCCCACCATCTAGTGGGTGTACCCTTCAATACATAATATAGTGTGGACAAGCATTGTGGCTTTGTCACCAGTCCTTCAAACTCACCAAGGAAGGTCGCAATATTAGGTAAGCCCTCATATGTAGGTAACACCCTCGATTGATTCTGCACCCGGCGCACATACCTAGAAATCCTGACGCATCTCCTCATAGAGACTTCATGCAGTCTCTTCTGCCAATTTTCCAATGCATCTCCTGAAACTGGCGTGCATGAGCTAGTACTCTTCTACGTCAAATTTCCACTGGCTGTAGGATTTACATAATCATCTTTTAAGGTGTTGACATTATAGATATGGTCAAGATAGTCACCATGTCCTTCATTATTAACTGGCTCGACATACCTCTGTCCTTCTAGTGGATCAATGGGCTACACTACCCTAATCTCATCATCCTCAAATGAGAGGATTCTTTTCTTAAAATATATAATGGTATTATTATCTATGACCCGATCTATCCCCAGAAGCGCAGTATATGGGTTTGTTTCATCGACAATTTTTATGACTTCAAAGTCTGTGAATGTGCATAGCCCCTCAACGTCGATAGGGACTTGACTTATCCTACCAATCGACAGGACCATCGCCTGATTTGCAAGCCTCAATTGGAAAGGGGACCAATCTAAGCACGACTTTCCCATGCTCTCCCAAGTCTATCACATCAAAATATTGGCATTCGACCCCAGATCTAAAATAATGCAATCCATGTCATAGTCCCCTATCTGTGCAGTCATTCTTACCTTGTGGCCCATTTTGAATTTATTTTTAACTTGGTTAACCATTATTTCAAGTTGCGACTCGACTGGGGTTTCTTCTACAAGTGCTTTTAGTGCAATAGCATCTTTATCATGGACCAATGCTAAGCAACTTGAAAGGATTGGCTTGAGCTTACTAACCTTTCTCAGAATCTGCTTCTGGAATAGCTGTTAGAAGCGTTCAGGCATCTCTCTGACTTCAGCCGAGGATGACAGTTGTTCTGGATCTACAAATTATGGTCGCACGTACAAAAATACTTGCTTCTATTTTTTAATGTCAAATGGTACCTTCTTTTACTCCGTGGGTTGCACCTCCAGGCATTCTTGTGGTATATCCTGATCAGCTCTAGTCGCAACACCTCCTCGTGTTACGACATCAACACTTGGCTCTTTCAGCTCAACAATAATCATTTGTACATTGGGGTTAGGATTTGGATTTGGATTATGTGCGGGGTTAGGAGGAACCCACACAGCCCGAGCTTGTCACTTTGCAATCAACTGGGGATAGTGCTCCACATTATGGTCCCATGCTTTGCAATATGAACATGTCTTTACAGGTTCATGGTAGTCTTTGGCATAATGGCCCGGTTGTCCATAGTTATAGCATATGACTTTACCTCTCCCTCTGCCAAATCCTCCTCCTCCTCCTCTACCTCTGAATTTTTCACCCCCCTTCCCTGTGGGTGTGGTTGTTGCTACGCATATTAATTCTGCGGTGCATACTGATTATGCGGTGTATACTAATTCTACTGGTATTGAGTCTGATACTGATTTTGATACTAGTTTTGTGGGAATAGCACAGGAAGCTAGTGCGCTTGTGCTTTCTCGGCCTAAATATTCTCATCATTCTTCATCATGTAGGTGTCTACTATATTCTCCTTCAAGAGCTAATATGCTCTACAATCCTTCTCATCATGCCCTACTGATTTTCACAATTTACAAAAAAGGCTAGCGGGTGTACTTACAATCTTCTACAAGTGTAGGAAATCCTCGTCGCAATGCCCTCTAGTCTGGAATATTTGGCACCAGGGTAGTCCGTGGGTACTCAATGGATTTGGCGCACCCGACAAGATATAGTTCATGTACAACGAACAATTATCCTTGGCGTGTCCATCTGTTCGACATCTTATGCACCACAATTCCTCTTGGGAATCTTTGCCCTTCTTGATATCCTGGAGCTGCACGGTCATATTAGCTAGCTGCGACTGAATCGACATCATTCCTGCGCCACCATATCTGATCGGTGAGGATTCCATCTTCATCTCTATTTCTAGCGCTTTTTTCTACGACACAATATTCCGTTGCATCAAAGGAGATCGGATGTGTGGTAATAACGCAGCTATAAACCATTCTTTATGTTGCACATCCAATTTCACATGTCCCAATTTTATGTTTTTGAGGAACATTATGTTATATTTTATGTTAAAGTTTGTAATTAATGACCAAGTGGGGTCAAGGATAATTTAATGTATTGCAGAATATTTTATTAATAAATAAATGGAAGATGAGACAACAATTTAGGGAAGTTGTTAAATGAGTGTTTTACTGGTCACTTGGAGGAGGAGGCTGGGTTGAGAAAAGATTGGCATGCGGTAGCATCCTCAAACTACTTCTAGCTGTTGCAGGTGGCAACTACCCTATTTTTGTGGTCATGATTCCCCAAGAAAGTGGAACAGGAGCAGGTGGCTCATTAAGTAAAACCTGACCCAAAAGACCTAGGCATGCTAATAAAACTTACCATTAAAGACAACTAAGGCTGCTCATTCTGGATTTGTGATCATTCTGAGTGAATGAAGTGCACATGAGAATTCGATGGAGGGGACTAGCCGAAGTAAGTTTGAGTGGACAAGTGCTGAAGACCTGAACTAGTGCAACTATTCTCAGCTGATTTCATATTGTTGTAAGCATAACTAAGTTACTGCTAAATACTCAGAGGAGTTGCAGAGGATTTCTAGACTACATCTCTCACCCAGTACTTCTACCAAGTGGACCAGGAGACAATCTTAGGGGTCCTGAGAATTGCAGTCTAGCTCTTCTCTAGGAGTTGGTTGGGAGGAACAACTTCCTTAAGTTGTTGTCACCTCATATATACTTCCAGGTTTTTCTTAGTTTAGACATTTTAATTATTTACTGTATCTGGAAACTTTAAGAGTTTTCAATAGTATAGTATATTTTCGTTTTATTTCTGTTAGGATAGATAGGAGAATTATATATGCTGTGAAAGTTAGTAACTAGCTAGATTAGGGTAAATTAGAAGAGAAATTTCTGAATTAATTGATAAATAAAAAAAATACCTAAACTGTATTTTTCCACACCTTTTGCAAGGCAGTACTCTAGTACAGTAGGTTTATTTATTTTTAAAACAGTGGATTCAATAAAATATAAATGCAAATGTAAATGGTTATTTTCTACAGGATTTTGTATAAATTGTTTATAGAACTTCAGTTGTATTTGTAATATTTACTTAAGTATTTAAATAAACTAAATAAATATAGAAGAAAAAGGCTAAATAATACACATTGTTATGTGTAATATTTTGCACAGTAAAAACCAACAAAATTACATTTTATAAACCTAGTATGTAATCTTAATTAGATAATATCAAAAACTGTAAATTATCTAGATTTACTTAGCAAAACAGTAAACTAGGTTAAATATTTACCCATTTAGCTCACTTATGATAAAATGTAAGCTAGGGTTTACTGAAACAAAAATACTAGCTCTGTAACCCTTTAAGAAGAGTTAGGGTTTACAAAAGATGTGTTCTTTCATAATAGATTAAATTCAAAATTTATAATATCAAAACCTAGCAGCATATTCCATAAAGTACTAAAAAGAAATACATTTATTTCAATAATATCATTTCTTTGTCCTATTTCCAGAATTCATTGCTGTATTATTAATTATGCTACTATCAAAGTATTTTCTTGTCAAAGGTCTTCAAATCTTATTTCTTTAAATAAGAAACAAAATCTTTTTTAATGATCTATTTAACCCTAACCATCGAAAAGTAAATAACAATAAAAGTAGCTAAAATAAACAGAATATAGATAAATTTAAACCAAACTGAAACACTGCTAATTCAGCCTTAAGCTGTGAAAATCCTTTAATGTTAAAACAAAACTAAACAGATATAGTCTTGGCCTACGGCCTTTACTACTCCAGCCAAGGTTTTAAAAAAACCTCAATAAAAGTATCTACATATAAACAGAGTTTTCATAAAAACCAAACATCTGTTTTCGTCTATGAAAGCCCCTTTCAAAAAGAGAAGTGTTGTAAGAACAACCATTAAATTTTCTTTTAAAAAAAAACCCTAAACAAATCTGCATTTGTTGACCCAATGGCCTGACAGTAAGAGTCATGGCTTAAAGCCAGTTCCAAACAACACTTTTGTAAGTTAACCATGGCCGAAAAGGCTCAAAAACTAATTTCTTAAGTCTCGGCTGAGAGAGCCCGAATTCTTCCATTACAAAATAGCCACTAGGGATTTTTAAATAAAAATAAAAACAAAAGAACAAATAGAGTATCTAAAATCCACGGCCGAACAAGAATCATATTTAATGCAGCAGAACTCTCCTAAAAACACCATACAACTCTTGCAAGACTACCTCAAGTGAAACCGAGGCTTATCGACTTGAATGCCTTCACGAAGGATCTGTTGGTGGAGTTTTACAAAGTCAAGCCAGCGTTGGAGATCCTGCACAAAATCAAAACCATAATTGTTATTTATACAATTTTGTTTCATAAATTATAATCTTAATATTGTGTAGAAGAGTTTTAAATAATTCATTTTTCTTATGAAGAAGGAACGTAGGAGCAGTTGGAAGTCGCGAGCTAACCCTAGCTTTCTCTTTTTGTCTAGGAGCTGAAATGACGCTCTGCCAAAAAGAAAGAATGTAGTTTGCAGTGTTCGGAAGTGAAGTTCCATGACACGAAGAGGCAAAGGCCAAACCTATGAGAGGAAGCAAACAATAAAACAAAGTATCCAAGACACTCTTCCAACAACCCCATTCACACCGGTTATGGTCTTAAGCACTCACAGAGTACCAAAACTCATTTAGAAAAACAATGACGAAGACAGTCCATCCTGCAACATTTCTTTTCGACAATCAAACCACCCCACAATAGCTGTAAGCACTGTGCTCACTTAATATTGCACAAAAACTTGAAGTTTAGACTTGCAAAGAAGATCGATATGGCTTATGGAAGGCCTACGTAAAAAAAATCATTGGAGGATTGACAACGAGCCTAGTGGCCACGAGCTCACAGCTCGACCACCCTACAGGGAAGACAAACAAAATGTGAATTTAGGGTTAGGATAATCCTTTTCTTGCCTCCAAATTCAACACAAAACCTAATCATCAACCACCAACCACGTGTCCTCTGAAATCATTTGCAAAATTATGGGTTTCATGCTATAGTTTGGAAATCTCATGTTAATCTGCACAATCATTTGTTCACAAGTCAAAACCGTAGGATATTTTTTGCTTGTATCATTATCCCTGTTTTATTTTTCTTTTATAAACCAAAGACATTGTGATTAAGAGGTATTCACATTTCACTAGGGTTTTATGCATAATTTAACTATAGCCTTTGCATATCTAAGATCTCCTCATTTTACTTAATGTCTACTATTAGTATTGGTAATCTACAAATCAAAGGAAGATGAACCAACTTTACATGGAAATACCTAACCATAGGAATCCTAGAGTTAGGATTAGTATAATAATAAATTTAAAATTTACAATATATGCATTGTAATTGATAACTCATATAAAACGAGATTTTATATACAAGAAAATTAAGTACAAATGCTTGATTAAGAAGAATCACTAACATAGAATGTTTATAGTTTAGAAAGAACTCAAACAAATATAAACAGTACTTTATACCAAACACTAATGATAAATATTTTGTTTTGGTCGCAAATATGTTTAGCATATCTTCTAGTTTATAGACTTCTTAGGCCACTATGCTCTTAACGACAGAAGTAGAACTGTCCTTAATATACACCATCTAAACATGAAACACAAGTCTATAACTGAAAACACAAGGAGGGTGATTAATGGAACAAGTATTGCGGCAGTAAACATAACTGCACTAAACCCATTCTTTTACAATAATGTTATTACAACATTCATGCAGATTTCTAACAATAGAAATACCAACAATACCTTTTACGGGGACAAGTTGCAAATTAAACAAATTAACTAGCATTTTATCCTATGCTAGTTGAGTGTTATTCTCGATCTGGATTTTACTGGTAACAAAACTACTTACCTGTTTAAAACCTGTAAAGGAAGCATCACTTCACTACGTTAGCTGTAAGCTAAGTAAGCCCCGATCTCATCTAAGGTTCTTTCCTACTTGACATAAGACAATAATAACACACTTAACATCAGATTCAGATGTAGTTTTCCTTCCTTCCTTTTTAAACATAAACTGCTGAAGTTAACATCCGTAACATGATACTTCAAGATAAACAAATAATTTATATAGAACTAAAGAATTACAATGCTCAATTCTAATTACTATTGTTTGAGTAACCACTAGCAGTTATTGGTTCATAGACAATGACATCATTGAACATTTTATGTTACATGAAAAATTTTAAATTTTATGAATTTTTGGGTTATTACATCCAACATCTGGAAACTAACTTTGGCCATCAAAGTTTTAAGCCATTGATCAAAATCCCATACGGATTATGTCGGTAACTTTTTTATCTCCTTGATCTCAGTGATACACTGTGACTCATATTTAGTTTTTTTGAACTCATAGATCATCGTGAGTCGAATCTCATCAAGGGTCCTCTGTGGGTTTCCTACTGGTACTATGGAAAAATTCATAAACTAGTCCAATGCAAAACCCCACAAAGTCATAATCATCTGTGATTTTCTTATGTTCGCGTTATGAACTTGGCGAACCATCCAAACAGCTTCGCAAAGGAACCAATGTTGCCCTGGTTCTTCCTCTCCATTCCCATTGAATGTGGGTAATCTAATGTCATGGCTGGCCATTGAGTTGGCATCGGGGTTGTCTAATAAATAATTTAATGGAGTTTGGATTCCTTGCACGCTAGTCTCAGTACTAGCACTATCAGTATTAACAACTCTTTCAAGAGATGAGGCTCTAAACCTTATCTCTAGCGATACTCTTGGTGTGGTGTAGTTGTGTTCTGATCTTGGTGTCTCCGCTGACTCTTGAGATTCTTCTGATCCTTCAGAAATTGGGCTATAGTATTCCTCTTCATTGCAAGACCCTTCCTCTAGCCACGACTCAACTTCGTACTCACTTTCTTTGAACAGACTATGAGTCCATCTACCTCCTACAACCTTTCTTCTTTTCCCCGACTGAAATATTCTTCCACTCCTTAGGATTCCAACTTCTAGTTCAGGTTCTGTACTTCAAGGGAACATATCAGCTCACCATTTCCCATTTTCTCTGTAGGTCATCCATGACATATCCCCTCCTCTGGATATGCGATTCAACTGCAAGATTCTCTTCTCATAGACGAGCATCTTTAGCCATATACTTATAGACAATAAGTACCTTCTTCGTGGTCCTTGGAAAACATTTCTTTCGGCCTCACTATATGAGGTTATCTTTTCTACTACAAAATCGATAATATACCCTTGCAAAATACTGTCGACCCAAAAATCAATAGCTCTAGAGATGGGGTTACTTACACTAGTTATCTCGCGAATCAACTGATCACTCCACTTGACCGCTTGTCTTCTTTGGAAATTTGTCTATCGAGTCTCCAATCTTGTCAACCACTCATGCATCACAATAGGAAACTCTGCAAAGAAGAACTCATGAATATCAAATTATATGTACCGGTCCAACCAGTTTTCTGAGCTCAACGGCGATCTTGCGCTCTCTTCTTGTGCAAAGGTTAACGTTTTAGACTCCATCCAATCCTCGATTTCCTCCTTTATCGCATGCCACAACATCTCCCTCGACTCAAATGAGTAAGCATCCTAGCAATGGAACCATTTGTTGGCCTACTTATCCCCACTCTCGTGACCCAGGTTCAACACACCCACAAAACCAACCAAACACCCTAAGACATCGGCCCGACAGAGTAAGCTCAGTCAGAAACACCTGTGATGTAGGCGTTGTCTCACCTGAGATATCTTAATGTGTAACTTCCAGAACCATGTTTCCCCAGTTGGTGGGGGATTACAGTCCATTGGCACGCGGCCAAGGCACTCAACAAAGTTAGAAGGATGGATTCTTTTAATACTCGACAATGGCGCAATAGTGCGACACAGTCGGCGTGTGACACAACTTTGTCCTTGAAAACTTAACAACTAGTGCGACACAGATGATTCCTTAATATTAAATGACAATGCAGTGATTGTATTACAACTTAATAGTATCTTAACATGAAATAATACACAGTGCTCGACAATACTTTAGTCATTCATTCATTCACCTATTTTATCAATATTGCGACATTCATTCAAGCAATAACCATAATCAATGCAAGATAATAAAAAATTCTACATTAATCGTTAAACACTTAACACTCATCAACATAGGAAATAACGTGGAAACCCATATGGGTAAAAATGACCAAGGTGATATTCATCTGGCATGAGAAATATATGGAACCTTGTAGTCTATAACTTACAGAATGTTTTGAGATATGTCTATTTAGCTCAGACTCTTCTTGCTCTCACGCTCTCTGTTTTTATGTTTTTCTTCTAACTCATACTGATCCGCACACAGCCTGGATCGACTGTTATACTCTACTATCTACACACTTAGATGCATATTGACTCTTACAAAATGGTCTGCACACACAGTGATGCAGTCAATCCTTAACTGCAGAAACACACAAGAATCCTGTAGCTACAAAGGCACAGTTTAAAATGAAAAAACAACCAGTTTATGCATAAAGGAACATAACTCAAATCAATATTACACAGATCATTATATTTCATTAAAATACCAACTAAAATAAATGATACAAATTCTCTCAGGCCCCAAAATAGGACACGCATGTCCTCAAACACATTCACGAACTACAGTTGCAACCTGCAGCCACTAAACATCATAACACAGTCAAAACCCATCTCATGAAAAAACTAAGAAAAAAAATCCCCTATCATTTCCCAAGCCCAACCTTTTAATTCTGGAGATTTTCGTCCAAAGCCAGATTCGAAAAAGACGCAGTCGTGTTTAGTCGTGCTTATTTGCACTCAGAGTGCTCCCGCCAGTCAAAGATTGAAACAACCGTTATGTTTTGAATCCTATGCTCTGCATCATCATCCTCTTCTTTTAAAATGTCAGAACCTTCTGGTTCCATATCACCTACTGTAATCTCTCGGTTGTGCTTAAGTAACTCTGCTTCTGTGATCCAAGAGTTGTACAAATAAGACAGTCATTCCCACTTAACTAGGTATAACCTATAAGCCTTGGAGCGTGTAGCGGCTAGTTTTGTGTCTAACACACGTTCAACTTTTTCTCTCTTTTTCTTGGATAAAATTTTGGTCTAGTCCCCCCCCTTCTGTCATGCTGGTCATTAATTAATTGGTCTTCATTGGCCTCTTTGTTTGACTCATTCGGAAGTGAATAAAGTTCAGCCATGTTGAAAACATGGCTGATGTACTCTAATTATTCTGGTAGATCCATTAGGTAGGAATTGTCATTTATCCTTCTCTTAATTTTACAAGGACCAAATTTCCTGGGTTTTATTTTGTTGTAGGTTCCCTTGGGGTACCTTTTCTTTCTCAAATGTACAATGAACATTTCTCCTTCCTGAAATACCTTTCTTCTCCTATGTCGATCGGTATCTTCCTTGTATTAACCAGTCATTGACTGGAACTTCTGTTGGACTTGTTGATGTATTCCTTGAATATTTTCCACAAAATATGTAGCATCCCTGATGAGGTAGGGATCTGTAGGCAAGTCCACTAGGTCAACAACCCCTTTGGGATTGGCTCCATCGACAATTTGAAACGCATATTTTCCCATTGATTGGTTGATGCTTGAATTATAGGAAAATTATGCTTGTGGTAAGACCAAGTCCCACTAGCGAGGTTTCTCACCTACTAAACAACGCAGTAAGTTTCCCAAGCTCCTATTGATGACCTCGGTTTGACCATCAGTCTGGGGATGGTAGGCAGAGCTGAATTGCAATATGCTATCCAATTTTCTCCACAATACTCTCCAAAAGTGGCCTAAGAATTTGGTGTCCCAATCACTCATTATAGTTTTTGGAAGACCGTGTAAATGAATAATTTCCTTTAAAAATAGTTGTGTTATTTGAATAGCATCATTTTCCTTTTTACATGGTAAGAAATGGGCCATCTTGGAAAACATGTCCACCACTACAAACACTGAGTCATGACCCCTTTGGGTACGTGGCAATCCCAAAACAAAATAAATGGAAATATCAGTTCATGGTTCCTTCGGGACAGGTCAGGGCATGTACACACCTGTATTTTGTTGTCCTCCTTTCACTGTTTGGAAAACTCTAAAAGCAGCAACAAATTTTTTCACATCCCTCCTAATATTAGGCCAAAGGAATTTTTTGTTTACTAGTTCAAAGGTTTTATCCCTTCCAAAGTGTCCAGCTAACCCATTCGAGTTCATTTCTCTCACAAGTTTTTCTTGTCGGGATCCAAAAGGAATGCACAATTGGGAACCTTTAAACAAAAATCCATCTAACAAACAAAAATACTTAATTTAATGTGAATCAACCTATTCTTTCCCACTTAGAATTGCAATAATTTGTTCAAAATAGGGATCACTGGAGTATTTTGTTTTCATTTCTTCAAACCCAATCAACACATTACTCATTACTACCATTAGATGTCGCCTCCTACTTAAAGAATCTGCCACCACATTTGTTTTACCACTTCTATGTTGCACAAAAAAGTGTAATCCTGCAAGAAAGATGCCCATTTACCATGTTTGTGGGATAACTTATTCTTGGAATCGATGTATCTCAGTGCTTGGTTATCAGTCATCAGAATGAACTCTCTATGTAGAAGGTAATGTCTCCAGTATTTCAAGGCTTGGACTGCTGCATAGAACTCTTTATCTTAAGTTCTATAATTCTGTTTAGATTCATTTAGTTTCTCACTGAAAAAAGCTATAGGTCAGCCTTCTTGGTTTAAAACCCCTCGAATGGAAACCCCAGAAGCATCACATTCTATTATAAATTTTTTGTCAAAGTATGGTAGGGTGAGAATAGGAGCCTCGGTAACTCTTTTCTTGAGCTGTTCAAATCTTACTGTAGCAACCTTGGTCCAATTAAATATTTTTCCTCTGGTGCAGTCAGTCAAAGGAGTGCTTATACCACTGAAATTTATAATGAACCTCTTATAAAAGTTTACTAACCCATGAAAACTCTTCAGTTCAGTAATATTTTGGGGTATTGGCCACTCAAGGATGGCCTTGACCTTTTCAGGATCCATGCTCAACCTATTTGCTGAAATTACACTACCCAAAAATGTTAATTTATCCTTACAGAACTCGCTCTTCTCAAGGTTGAAAAATAGTCTCTCAGTTTGCAGGATGTCAAGTATTACCTTCAAATGCTCTACATGTTCCTCCATAGTCTTTCTAAAAACTACAATATCATCAAAATAGATTATTATAAATTTCCCAATGTGTGATCTAAATACTTGCTTCATAGTTCGCATGAAGGTATCTAGGGCATTGGATAGACCGAACAACATCACCACCCATTTGAATAAGCCGTCTTTCTTTTTGAAAGAATTCTTCCACTCGTTTCCTTCCCTAATTCTGATTTGGTGGTATCCACTTCGGAGGTCAATTTTGGAGAAAACTTTGGCACTAGACAAACAATCTAGCAAGTCATCCATTCTTAATAGTGGGTATCGGTACTTCACAGTAATATTTTTAATAGCTCTAAAATCCATGCATAATATCCATGTCTTCCATCCCTTCTTGGGAGAAAGTAAGGCAAGAGTAGCACAGGGACTCATACTTTTTCTTATGAACCCTTTTTCTATTAATTCTGTTATCTACCTCCTCATCTCCTCATCTTTGAAGGGATTCATCATGTAAGCTGCTTGGTTTGGAATCTTGGCGCCGAAAATAGATCAATTTTATGTGTAATACCTCTTATGGGTGGTAGACCCGCTGGTAGATTTGTTGGTGTCAAATCAGGGTATTGCTGAAGTAATTTCTACACTTCTAGGGGGGTTGTTTGTTGTTGCAACGACTTATGTTCTCGGGGTATAATAGAAAGAAAACACCACTCCTCAACTCCTTGGAAAACCTATTCCATCCCATGGTACTCAAGGGCAGGGTTGTTGATTCAGCCGGTCCTTCCTCCTTGAATGGCTTCAAGATATGGCGCCTATTCCCCTGAAAAAACTCATATGTGTTCTCCTTACCATGGTGAATTACATCTCGATCATATTTCCAAGGTCTTCCTAAGAATACATGGCATGCACCCATTGGAACCACATCGCACCACACTTTGTCTTCATAGGGCCCAATTTTAAAGTTTAGACAAGTAAAAGCAAACAAACAAAAAACAGTGGGTATATAATAATTCATTATAACCTAGAGTAGAGAATGAGATAACTTAGATCTTTCCTTTTACGATAGGGAAAATTGATAAGGGTTTCAAATACCTTGGTTAATTCCTAAAACCAAATGACCATAGAGTCTGTGACCGAATGTGGCTATACAAAAAAATAGAGGCCATAATTGTTTGTTGGTACTTTAGGTGGCTTTCCCGTGGAGGAATATTGGTTCTCATAAAATCGGTACGTATAGTATACATGTCTATTCCTTATCTCTAACACATATACCAAAAGGAATCTTAAATAAAATCTAGAAAAAGTGTTATAGATTTCTATGGGCTGGAAAAAAACAAAGAGGAGGTATAAATCTGGTTAAGTGGACCACCTTGGCTAAACCAAAGGGCTGCGAGGGTTGAGGCTTAAAAAACATCTTCGTATTTGGTAAATAATTGGCAAGAAAAGGTTTATGGAGATTTCTATTTAATGAATATTAATGGGGAAATATCACGAGGGGAAAATATTTCAATGAACTATCTGCAAAGGAATGGATAAGGAAAGTAAAAAACCTAAAAATAATGTATCAAATGTTTGGAAAGGATTGCTACAATCCTTCCCATTGATAGGAATATGGGTGGCATAGAAAATAGGAAGATGAAATAAAATAAAGATTGGAAAGGAGCCATGATAGATGCAACTGAAATTTCAAATTATCAAAGGTGTTGATGACAATTCTACACGAGAATGGAATATATTTTTTATTAGAAATCAGAACTTACTTAAATCTGATAAGTTGGGTCCAATCTTGGGTTTCATCTGGTGAATTAAATTTGCATGGGGATATGGCTATTGAATGGCACAATTATACTTTTGTTCTAGCTCACAATGCAATATATCTACACGATAGGGGAGATGAACTGCAATATACTTGGAATTGGGATACTAGCGTGTTAACTTCTAAGAAGGGATATGAGGCTCTATCATTTACAAATAGTCCAGTTGAAAGATCATGGTGGTATGCGCATATATGGAATTATCAAATTCCATTAAAGACTAAAATTTTCTTAGGGCTGGCACTTTCTAACAAGATCCTCAATTGGGACAATGGCTAGAAAAGGAATTGGATCGGCTAAACTGGCGTATACCATGTAAAGAGAATCTTGAGTTGGTTGATCTTATTTTAGTTTCATATGCTTTTGCACAACAAGTTTGGTAGGATGTATTACAATCTTTGGATTGTTTTGGCTCCTAGAATGAACCAACACTTATACTCTGCCTAGAAGCTTAGGAAGAAAACTGAGTAAATAAAGACTTTCAACCCCTTTCGTGCTATGTCATGTGGATATTATGGTACACTAGGAACATACCGATTTTTTGCAGATAAAGTATGTGTTCATTGTTAACTGTGGCTCACAAAATCAGATATTTATTCAAGGAAGGACAAAAGGAAAATTACAAGAAAATAAGCAGTCATAAAAGAATGGTACATAAATCAAAATATAGCCTAATCGATTGAGCCTGTCAATATGACCTAGCAATGTGGTGTGAAAGCACTAATTTACCTCTCTAATATTCATTTTTATGACTTAAATTTTGGTGTATGAAGGAGTACTAACAATTGAGTAGAGCTATGCGCACTATGGATTACATCAAAATTTGCTTTGGATATCAAGTTGAATGCTCTTAAGGTGTTTGGTGATTCCAAATTGCTAATGGATTGGTGCAACAAAAAATCACATATTACAACTATATAGTTGTAGTCCATTCTCCAACATATAAAAGAAGCAAGAATAGGCTATGAACATCTCACTTTTGATCACCTATATAGGGAATTAAATCAAAAGGTAAATGGGCTCTCAAAGGAAGCTATTTTTCTAAAGGATGGAGTGTTAGTAACACAAGAATTTAGAAGAGAAGAGGAGCTTGAACCTATCACTTTCACCATCTATTAATGTTGGAATCTATCTATTTAGATAATAAAAAAAATTGTTTGGTTTAGTATGTTATTGGAATATCTGCGAATTGAAGTTTTTTTGGGAAGACAATAATATAGAGAAATAGTATGTTGGTTTTTAATCATTGTTTTCCATATGCTTATTTCTGTGAACTAAAGGAAATTTGGGTTATTGAATCACCTTGGGAGAGGGAAATCACACTTTAATTTAGTAGTGGATCTACAAGATATTTTAGTGGGTTTTTACTTATCAGGGCAGTCCATTCAGACCTGTTATGGATGGCTTTCAAGTGGGATTCTCTCAGAATGGTGGACATGGGACCTGCTCTGAAAAAACTAAGAGTTTGATGGATTTGGCATGGTTTAATCACGGGTTCACTATTCCTATTAGCTTCCCACAGAACCAAATTGTACATGATATAATAGTAGCAGCTCTCACAGCTTTAGTAGCTCTTGCTTGCCTCCGCTTTTGGGACAAGATGGCTAAGCGAGATGTATTCGATCATGTATTTTGTTGTAATCGTTTCTCTTTTCTCACCAAATCAATGTCTTGTTTTTTTTCATTTTATTGTTCCTTTGTGTCTATGGAAAACGAACTTGTGACCCCTCACTGAGACATTACTTTCGAAGAACTAAGTAGATTGTGTTGAGTGACTTTCGAGGAACTTGACAATTCACTAAATTACTCGTTGTTTGCATATTGTATAGGAGTTTACTTGGAAAATAAGTTGGCTGATACACTCACTTGGGGTTTCCAGAATGAGGAACTAGCGTTACAACAACGTGCCTGGTAAGAAACCAGCCCTCATTTCCAAATTGCATTTCTAGTTTCCTTTCATTTAGACTTTGGTGGAAACATTATTTTTGTCTCCTCTAAGATTGAATCGACTTACGATTCCATTTTTTTTACGTTAACTCACCAATAAGGGCACATGGCCTCTCCATCCCTTGTTAAATAAACAATTAGGAATTCCAATTTTATTTATAAAATACCCGACTGAGATGTCATCGAGGAAAGTATCCATATCATATGGGCTTGGAACCCCCATTTTGATTCTAAAAACATTTTTTGCGAGACCAAATCCCATGATTTGGGTATTTTTATGAAAACGTAGATTCCCTTGGGGTGTTTTTCTTTCCATGTGTATGGGTTTGATTTCATTTCTGGTAGCTTTTGAAATGTTGAAAGGTACTTAGAGAAGGAAGAGTTGTAGGTGGCTATCTACTAATTGTTTGACAAAAGTCCTCAACCAAGTACTTATCCACTAAGTGTTTGACAAAATGCATAAACCAAAATTTCCATATCTCCCTCATTCACATTTTGAGGCCGGAAAAAATATACAGGGTTTGACTCAAAGATTCAACCAAGAAATTTCCAAAAATCCTAGTAACCCTTTTTTTTGGTCCATAATCCAACTAACAAAGTGTGTTAATTAGGCCCCTTCTAGGTTGTTTTTTTTTCACTTTGAAAGAGACCCATTTGATATGGAGAAGTGAATATTAGTACTATACAGTTCCTTTAGGTTTTCACCCATAAATTTTAAATAATGACCTTAGATTTTGATTTCATCTCCCTCAGAAAAACCTTTATTGTTTACCTTCTAGAGGCCAAATCTCACTCAATTTTAGCTCGATTTTCACCAAACAAAAGGCAATGCATTAATTATACTTGTAATTTATTTATAATGAACTTAGGAAATTTTAGTTTTAGATAATTTGTGAAAGGTATATTAGACATAACAACTTTCATACCAAGAGGCATTTTGCCCATTTTGAACCTAGTTTGAGACCAATTTTTATAAATGATTGGGGGCACACTCATAAGAACAAATTTCCCTCTGAGGCATAGATGAATGTCCCTATGCAAGTGCCATGAATTGAACCACCTTGGAAGCCATTGATAGTAGTTTTGTGGCCTTTTAGCTCCATAGTTTGTACCATCCAACTAATGATTAGCCATCACAAGTGCCATGGAGGGAACATATCCCAAATCAAATGATGACATGACATTCCAAAGTTTATCTTCAAAGACTTTTTTCAAATCCATTTCTTTCTCTCGAATTGTAACTTTTTGAGCAAAATAATATTAATTTTTTCCTATAGGGAAAAAATATATTTTTGAAGGAAGTTAAAAGTGATTTAACTTAGAAAAATGGCCACTTCTCCAAAAGTGACAAGTATCTTGTAAATCGTCAAGTCTCTTTTGATTGAAGGGATTGCACGTAACCCTAACCTCTCAAATCTATTTATATGTGAGGAGGGTTCTTTGTAATAGTTAACATTTATTCAACAAGGAATATAAGCTCTGTTGGTATTTTTTTAGAGTTTTTAGTGTTATAATCACTTGTCCACATTCATCTATTGATATTTTGTATATACTTGTTAAGGTCTGAGGGATAGTAGTAGTTGTTGTTTATGTTGGTTAGCTATGTTGCTTGTATTATTTTATTGGGTTTAATATGTTGGTTTTAATTTTCTTTACTAATAGTTATTGTTTGTCATATATATTGGCTTTTGTGCAAGTTTTCTGAAGAATAGGTACTTGTTTGCTTAGTAATCTATGTTTGCTTAAATAATTTTGATTTGGATTTATACTGGTACGGAAAAGCTGAAAAGACTGTGTTCATAATATAGTTTAAAATATGAACTTCTCTTCCCCTGAATCGCCCTCTCGCTATGTATGTGAGGTGAGGGTCACTACTACTGCATTGCATTGAGGTGAGGGTCATAGATAAAATACGAAATTAAAAAAAAAGAAAACAATATTAATTCTTACTATATGAAAAGTTGGATTTTATTATTCCATGATCTTCAAGATAAAGGATTACTCAGTTTTTTTTCTTTTATTTATTTGTTTTTAAGTTACGAATACTAACGTTATGTAACCCAAAATTCTAGTATTTCTTTTCGACTGCTTATCGTCATGTAAAGAATTGATTTTTGCAAGATAGTTAAAAGGTACCATTGGAATGTTTTGAAACCATATATGCCTCACTGAGGACTTATGTCCTTACTTAGTCAATATGAATAAGGCATACTTTACTATTGGGTACAGGTAGGATTTAACTTCTTGTTTTCTGACTAGTCCACTGAAGGAGCGAGAAGATCTTAAGACTTGAGGTAACTTTAAAACCCTTTACATGCTAAGGTCTTGAATTTATATAATAGTTGATTTATCCTTAGTGGTTTTACAACCTAAAGGAATTAATATCTTAACCTTCCAGGTATAACTTAATGCCTAAGTATCGTAAACCTAAAGTCTTGCTAGAGACAAAACTTCGGACTACCAATTATGCACATAAAGAGAAAGGTTTAGACAAAGGTAAGGATCATACTACCGAGTTCAAAGTTCTTCGTTTGGGCAGTCTGGTTGAATTAAAAGTGATGGGATGTATGTTGTACAAGTAATTAATTCTCGGCCTTTCAAACCCCAAGAGGCTTGTACTACACCCCAATTGCCGGACTTTTATAGATTGCAAAACCCTAGGAAATTATTGCGGGTTTAAGGAGTATTACAACAGTCCTTTCCTTGTGCCTTTGGGAAGGGTTTTACTTCCTAACCTTCAACACGCTTCACCTTCCTGGTTTTGTTTTCTCATTCGGAAGAACTGGCTCAAATTAGCCACAACTTATGCTTTGATCCAGTTATTGGAATCTATGTCTATAAAGTTGAACAACACACCAGGCAGAGTCAACAAGGTAAGTGCCAAGCTTTTCAAAAACTATTTTTTTTTAGAAATAAAGTACCCAAACTTTTGTTTGTAATCTAAACAGATCTTAAACTGGTGTAGATTAAAGAGCTCCTCGTGGACTTGGAAGCTGGTCGAAGTGAAGGCCAAGGTAAGAACAAAAATCTGTGTAAGGCCTATGTCGGTCCTATGGGACTCTTATGGAGGAAATCAGTTTTATAAGTTTCATACTCTTGCTATGAGATAATTACAAACTGCAGGTGTGTTTTACCAGTTAAAGAAATATTGTTTTTAAATATTTATAATAGAGTAGAGAGATATTGAGCCAACCTGTTCAGTTATGGTTACTTTAAGTACATTATTTTGTTTACAGGTTTTATAACAGAAATTACCGAAGTTTAAAACATTGTTTACTATGTTTTTCCAGCTCAGCCTTGAAATACCATAGTTGAGAAAAGTTTGCTTGAAAAGAGTTTTCTTTAAAAAAATCATTGATTTACAGTTGGCCGAGAGGGTCTTAGGTGTAACAGATCTGCATACAAAAGACTGTGGGTCTTTTTGTTGATTCTGGAAAAAAAATAGTTTTCTTAATTACTACTAAAGAATGGATGCATAAACTGTGGAACCCCTGTGTATTTTTTTCTTTGTAAAAAAAATGGTTTAAATGACCCTAGTTGGAATGGAGTGAAAAATATTGTTCAGTTAAATCTCAGATTTACAAGGGTTTTTTTTTTGGAAGAAAGTACAAATCTTGAACAAGTTTTTACCTGTGAGGTTAATTACCTTAATAACTGTACTTGATTCATTGTTTTCATTGTGGAGTTTTACGGCGTAAATAAAAAAGGGAAAAATCCACTATCGTGGAAGAAGATTATTGTTTGGCGACTCTTTGTTTAAAAATTTTCCCTTTTATTTAGGGCTTACTAAGCCATGGTAAGGAAATTTAAAAAGAATCACCCAAGAGAAGTATAGCAATAATTTTCTGTTAACTACTCAATCCTAACTAAGATATAACAAATGTTGGAATTCTTTTTCTTTTAAATGATATAACTTACAGAGTTTAGTTTGTAAGCCTTTACTTTGAAAATGAAATAGTTTATCATTTACCAAATTTCCGCCATCCTCCTTTTACCAGAAAGTACGCCACTTAAATATATAATTACCAGGCTTAACTAAAAAAAATATAAGGGGTTCAACCCTAATCCTGAATCTTGATCTACAAACTTGGTGGTATAGATCTAGGGTTTAAATGTGTTTAATGTTTATGACTAAAAAGTCTCGCTCTGTCTAAATTAGTTTTTATTTATAATATTAAATCCAAGATATGCTTTAAAACTAAGCTAAGATTTTAAATTGTAACTCCTTATAATTACAAAGACAATGCCTGAAAATTGGAAGCCTGATTGTTTTTAAATAGTGCAGTACTAATTTCTATTGATTATATGAAGTATTCGAATACTTTGCAGTTTTATTGTAGAAAGTCTGAATAGGGTAGAAAATTTCACCGTTGTGTGTATATGTCATGTTCACAACGGTACACAATATTTATTTATTTTAATGTTGAAATCATGATTAGACTCGAAAATGTCACTATTCTGTGTACCTCTCAAGGTACATACATACTGACCCTGCATAAATACTTCGTGATTTATGCAAAATGTTGACAGGTACATACATACTGACCCCGCATAAATACTTCTTGATATATGCAAAATGATTATCCAAGATATTTTTGCAGCGATAAAAGTATTCGAGTAGGCAAGTAGATTATTATGCAATGGATGACTGTGTATAGTTTACTAGGATATATTTTTGTTAACCATATCATATACAAAAAAATGCGGTGTTGCAGTTAGCGTATAGTTCAATGGATAAGAACAATATGCAATAGCATGTTGGTATATTGAACTTGCCCTGTAGGGGATATTTTAACTCATAGGATGTTAAAATCAATCTGGTACATACTGACCCCGCATAAATACTTCGTGATTTATGCAAAATGTTAGCATGTACATACATACTGACCCCGCATAAATACTTGATATATGCAAAATGATTATCCAAAATATTTTTGCAGTGATAAAAGTATTCTAGTAGGAAAGTATATTATTAGGAAGTAGATGATAGTGTGTATAGTTTACGAGGATATATTTTTGTTAACCATAGCATATACAAAAAAAACACAATGTTGCAATTTGAAAGCCAATATTTTGTACCTGCTGCTATGTTTTGAAATATCTTAAACCTTGTATTTTGTAGTTTGTGGTAGGTATTTTATTCATTGTGGTCAAGGCATGAATCTTTTGGTTGATTAAGGATTTTAATTATTCAAAACAAGCTCATTTCTTAAAGTGACATTTGATTCCCCACCAAAGATATATCTTTTAATAATGTTGGGTTTAGCCAACTCATACCTAGTGTTTCCATAATCTTGGGAGCTTTCGAGTGGGTATGAAATGTTCCTAAATGTATAGGTATGGTGGTGGGTACATGGAAATGTTTAGGGAGATTTTGTGGCAAGTTTGACCTGTTCCAAGTTGGCATTTCGTGGTTTAGGTAGCTCTTTCAATCATCTGGCATGTCATCTCTTTATATAGTTTCCCTGTCAGTGCAATTATTCTTCGCAATGTTTGATAGTTTCCCTGTGATTTCCATTACATGAGTTTGATCAAACAAGCCACTGCAGACCAGAGGCTTAATAATCTATGTGATGATTTATTTTCATCATTCAGCTTTCCAACTATAGAGACTAATCTTTGATGTCAACTATAGAGTTTAACTTATTTATTTATGTTGGTTTGATGGGATAAATGGGAGATATTGATGAGCAACCCATGAAGGAGGGGGAGGAATACCTGGGGTATTTGCTGGAAAGAAAAAATGAGCAGAACGGGCTAATTGTTGGGTACAAAACCTCCATTTGATATGTCCCCACCCACTTTATAAGAAATAAATTTCTAGGGGTATGATTCAAATGCACAGAACTTTGAAGCATGAAGTGAGTTGTTTTTTGGAATGCTTTAACTTGAGGTCTCCAGGTACCTTGGCCAACATAGAACTTGGTTAGATAGATTCCTACTATCAAACTAAGTAGTGGACTAATCATTGGGTACTGAACCTCCATTTGAGATGTCCCCACCCACTTTATAATAAATAAATTTCTAGGGGTATGATTCAAATGCACAAAACTTTGAAGCAAAGAGTGAATTGTTTTTGGGAGTGCTTTATTTTGAGGTCTCGAGGTCCCTGAGTCCACATCAAACTTGGCTGGACAGGTCCATGCTTTCAAACTAAGGGGCTAATCTGGGCAACCTTCTAAGAAGAATGTGAAATTTCAGTTTTGCATTAATTGCCCAAGCGCACAAAATTTCAACACCATATTCTTTGTAAGGTTTGAAGTTATTAGAGATAAAAACTTAAAATTCAATCTATCAAAGTTGATAGGAATATACATTGATGAGATTAGATTATTCACACTCTTTTCCCAATATCATAGCATTTAAGTAAAAAGAACTATGTTGGAACACGGTGTAACAAAACCAGCAAATAAAGAAAGAGAACATTGTCAACTATATGTTCAAAAACATTGAATTTCTTTCACATCAATTACTAAAATTTTGTGCTCAATAAACTATTCATTATAGCAGGCAAGGAAGCAAATGCATTATTTCAATAGTAGCGTGGTCACAATGGTTAAGCATTTGAGTGTTTTATTTACCGTGAAATAAGCTCATTGCCATGTGTAAATTTGAGCATATAGATCTGCAGACAAATACACAACTCACAAAGAAGATCTCACAATTTACTCAGCAATTGAAGAATGAAACAGTGCAAAAGGCTTGCAGCTGTGAATGCTTTCATTAATCAAAAAAGTAATTCAGATGATAATTACAATAAAGTAAAATGGATTTAATAGCCACAAGTAATTCGAATCCACATGAGGAAGTTCGAATTGATTAGACTCTACTTGACTGTAGGTAACCAAGACTTTGTCTAAATCACTATCGGAGGACCCAATAGTTAACTGTCCTCGTCTAAACCATAACTAGAGTTCATCGGAGCTCTAAAACACAACCAAGTGTTACATTTAGTGTTGACTAATGGTTAACTGACTGTGGTAGGTGAGAAATGCGCCCCACATGTGTGCAATCAATTAAACCTAGCGCTAACTGAATGTAGAGGGCTAGAACTGAATGTAACTGACTCCTAACTTGGCTTGACTAATCATTAATTGAAGTGAACTGACCTTGGTTGGTTTCGGCACTCCCAGTTGCTTCCTAAATTGTAGGGATTGATCTAGGAGGCTCCTAAACTTATGCAATCAAGTGCAGTAAGTGGCAGTGAGCCTCAATTAGTGTTCCCCACAATTTGGTAACTGAAACATGTGCCCCAATTAGGTCAAGTTTACCCAATGGTGCTAATGACTATAAATAGACTAGATGGACTCCCGATTTAGACATGACTCCCGATTTAGACATATGACCAAATTTGGACAAGGGAGGATTAATAATCCTAACACCCTCCCTGAATGCTAACTTGGACAAACTATGGGCCATGGTAACTAAGACCATAGGTCACCCATTACATCAAGTAAAATAAAGTAACTGCTTAATACAAGGAGCTAGGGAAAAAATCCCTCCTTCTAGCTAAGCAGGTAGAATCAGGTCTCAAGTTTGAAAAACTTGAAAATATGTTGCTGCAATCTTCATCTCTGTGAGGTAGTGAAGCAGCATGCATGGTGTGTTGTGCACAGGTATTCTGGGGCCTGGCATGTAGACTTCTCCTTTTTCTCCAAAAATGATGATGGAAGGAAGGAGGAATGTAACTTTTGTCTCTTGCTGAATGAAGAGGTGTATGATCATATCCATTCTTATGAATGCAGTAAGACTGAGCCCTTGCCATATTGCATCTTACAGGAAGTCTATTACATCTCTCTGAAGGAGGCAAAATAGTATGGCATAGCGCAAGAGTCTTTCCTTTCTGAGTGTTAGGTGAGTTTCCAGTCATCTTCCTAGCTTCCAGTTTGGAAGTAGGGACTGAATCTAGATCTGAGTCACCCTGAATCTTAATGTCATAAACTGATATAAATCGATCTGCAATACTAGTAGAAGCTGTAAAAGAAGTAGATGCAATGGTTTTACCTTCCCTTGCAGGTGGCTTCTAAGAGTGCACTGGTTCTGAAGGAGGCATGAAATGTGAGAACTCATATGCTCTTGAAGCATGATTCGCAATACCCTTTGCTATGATGCTCCCAGTAGAGATATCTGTGATCTCCACTGAGTCAGGACCAAACATCACTCGCTTTGGAGATCCAGTATGGGTCATTTGATAGACAGATAACAGATTTGAAGCTAGGGAGGGAACAAAAAACACATCTTTGAACCTTCCATGTTCAAGTTGGATAGAGCCCTTCCCTTTGGTTTGGACTTTACTGTTATTTCCCATCTGAATACTAGGACCATCAAAGGACTAAAAAGAAGAGAATGATTATATGGATGCAGCCATATGGTTGGAAGCTCCAGAATCAATGAGGAAGGCAGGTGTGCAGCAAGCTTTTAGTGCATGTCCTTTCCTTTGGTATTCTTCTTCTTCTTCTTCAGAGTCTTCCTTCCTTGCGCTAGTAGGTACATAAATGTTTTGCTTTTTTAAAAGAAGATCCATTTCATCAAGTTGTCTTCTCATACATGAGCTTTCTGAATGGAAGCCCCTTCCATAGTAAGGGCAAAGGACCTTGCCTTTGCCATTCTTCTTGCTTCTCTTCGAACCTAAAGGTTCTTTTGACTGTTCAGACTCATCTCTTTGCTTCCCTTTGTCATTCGCTACCTTATCTCCTCTTGCAACAATAGCTAGATCTTTGGGAGATCGAATGATCCCCATTTGGATCAATTTATCATTCTCAGAAATAAGAGATTGGATGAAAGCATCAAGAGTGGGCATCTTCCAATTTGGAGTAGTGAGCCTTACTGTTTGGAAGGTGGATACAAATACTGAGTAGTCTGAATTGAGCTTTGTGAGAATAGCAAGGATGAGCTGATCTTCATCCTTCTTTACTTTGCATTGCTTCAACTGATATATCAGGTTATTGAAATTTGAGAAGAATTCATTTAGAGATTCTAAATTTGATGGATTGAGAGTAATCAGATCATTTTCTAGCTGATGGATCCTCATCTCATCATGCTTATCAAACAAGGAAGAAAGCTTGTCCCAAACCTCCTTGGGAGTGTCCAAGTCTTGGATGTGAAATTGAATATCTCTAGAGACTGAGGATTGCATGAGTCCAATGGCTTCATCAAGCATTTTCATGTACTTAGCTTTGTCTTTATCTGATTCTGGCTCTTCCTCTATTTCTTCTATGAGTCTAAAGAGATGCTTGGTGCAGAGCAATACTTTCATGTCATCCTTCCACTGGTGATAGTTGAAGGGAGTGAGAAGCTCCATTGAATGAGCCATTTTGAATGTAATAAGAAAGACTGAGCTGCCTATAGCGAATGCAGTGAGAAGTAGAGGCTGCTTGTAGCGAATGCTGTAAGAAAAGCTGATAACCTGTCACACAATCAAATAAACAAAATGATCCGGTTGGAGATCTAAAGAGGAGATGAGTCTTGTCCACCGAGGCTCTGATACCATGTAAATTTGAGCATATAGATCTACAGAAAAATACACAACTCATAAAGAATATCTCACAATTTACTCAACAATTGAAGAATGAAATAGTGCAAAAGGCTTGCAGCTGTGAATGCTTTCATTAATCAAAAAAGTAATTCAGATGATAATTACAATAAATTAAAATGGCTTTAATAGCCATAAGAAATTCGAATCCACATGAGGAAGTTCGAATTGATTAGACTCTACTTGACTGTAGGTAACCAAGACTTTGTCTAAATCACTATCGGAGGACCCAGTAGTTAACTGTCCTTGTCTAAACCATAACCGGAGTTCATCGGAACTCTAAAACACAACCAAGTGTTACATTTAGTGTTGACTAATGGTTAACTGACTGTGGTAGGTGAGAAATGCGCCCCACATGTGTGCAATCAATTAAACCTAGCGCTAACTGAATGTAGAGGGCTAGAACTGAATGTAACTGACTCCTAACTTGGCTTGACTAGTCATTAATTGAAGTGAACTGACCTTGGTTGGTTTCGGCACTCCCAGTTGCTTCCTAAATTGTAGGGATTGATCTAGGAGGCTCCTAAACTTATGCAATCAAGTGCAGTAAGTGGCAGTGAGCCTCAATTAGTGTTCCCCACACTTTGGTAACTGAAACATGTGCCCCAATTAGGTCAAGTTTACCCAATGGTGCTAATGACTATAAATAGACTGGATGGACTCCCGATTTAGACATGTCTCCCGATTTAGACATATGACCAAATTTGGACAAGGGATTATTAATAATCCTAACACCATGATAGTGCTCCACATTCTGCATTTAGACATATTCTGCTCTTAAATAATTTTCCATGTCCATTTATATACAACTTTCGTATCAACTTATGACTTATGGCAAATGCATTTCTAGTCTACATCTTCATGACTATAGGTTATTCTCAAATGATGTCAAAAGGTTGGATTGAAATTCCAAAAATGACACAAAAATCATCGATCAATGTTTCCTCTTCATGACTATAGGTTAGATAATATAGTAGCTCATGTGTATTTTCTCTTCATTTAAAGTTATGCAATTTTGTAATGTTTATGACAAAATTACTATTGAATGTCACCACATTGAAATATGATAGTTACAAGTTGAGAACTAATGTACTATGAAATAATCAGTAGTAATAATTGATGTTATCAAGTGGAGCATAAAATATACACTCACACTATTACACTGCAATTGACTTTTACATTCATATTTATTTTAGCAGCATTCTACAACAATATGTTTCTGAAGTATTCGATAAAAAAACCCTGACCAAATCATAGTAAGGTCATGTTAAAACCTTAATTCGAATTAGGAACACACACTATAGAATTATTATAGTCATTGACATAATAGGTGAACAAGTTTTAACCATGAATACATTTTTTTTATTAATATACTATCACGTCAATTATCCGACGTTCAATGCCTAGCAGTTGTTGTCGGATTTCTTGTCAATCCAACGAAATTGTTGTGGCTCCGACGATAGATCGTCGTAGGAAATTCGACGACATTGTTGTAGGAAATCCGATGGCCTTGCCATAGGAAATACGACGGCCTTGTCGTAGGAAATTGGGCGGCATTGTCGTAGAAAATTCGACGGCATTACCATAGGAAATCCGACGGCATGGCCGTAGGAAATCTGATGGTCGTGCCGTAGGAAATCTGACGACCTTGGCTTGGCTGTTGAATATCCAACGTTACGCCACCAACGACAAAAAAAATTGAGGGTGTTGAATACCTGACAGGTCAGTGTTGAATTTCAGACATGGCAGCCGTCGAATTTTGGCCTCAAATTCTGTTGTGACTCATGAACCAATGCTTGTTTACATTGTCCCTTTAGTTTGTACAATCCACCATCTTCTTCTCTAATCTCTGTTGCATAATCTATTGTCTTTCCTTTAGGCCACATCAAAACTTTGCCATTGACAAATGCAATTCCCCTTACCTTTGCATATAGTGTAGATATGGAGAGAAGATTCTTCTTCAATCCTAGAACATACAGTGCATCCTTCATCTTTAAGAATTTCCAGTAGTCTAGCTTGTATGAAGCTTCTCCACTCCCTTTTATGGAGTATCGATAATCATCCCCAAGTTCCACCTTGTGAGGTGATTCATGCTTAGACATGTTAACAAATTATTCTTTGTATCTCGTCATGTGTTTAGATGCCCCACTATCCATAAGTCAATCACTGCTCTTCATGTGAGAAAGTGACAATAAGTGTTGTGGTTAGCACATACTCTTCATCTGAACCATCCTTCTCTCTTCTGAATCTTTTATTTTTTGGTTCTTCAGCTTCGACAACATGAGCATGGTGTCACTTTTTCTTGATGGGACTGTCTCTTGCAAAGTCCCTTTTAATCACAAGTATATCATCAAACATTGGAAGGATCTCTCTTTATCTTCTTTTGTTTATTGTCCTTCTTCTTCTTGTGAAGATGGTTCTCCTTCTTCTCCTTCTTCTTGCAGTTCTTCCTGGTGTGAACTCTGAGAGCTTCATCTTCAGTTGCTCCCATATTCTCTTCTCTTGTTACAAGTTGAGCTTCTTCTTCTGTGCATTCTTCTTGGATTCGGCTAAAAGAGACCAGCTTCCTTCTTGCATATATTCCTTGAATGAATAAATCCCATGATCTAGGGATACCATTCAAGGTAGCCATCACAATTTCTCCTTCTTCGACATTCTCTTCAAATGCTTCAAGTTGTTCTTTGATTTGAGCAACCCTTAAGAAGTAGGACTGTATAGTCTCTGAGTTTTGCATCTTCACATTATTCAACTGGTTCCTCAAATTCATCTTCCATTCAATGTTCTTCCCTTCAAACATATTTGTCAAAGCATCAAATACTTACCTCGGTGTCTTGAATGATGATACATGGGGGAAGAGGTGATCCTTGATTGAATATGCAATGGTTCTCTTGCCTTTAACCAAGTTCTTCGTATGAGTAGCCTTAGCCACATCTCCCTCTTATTCTGGAACTTCTCCATTGATGTATTGATCCAAATCATTCTCTTCGAGGATAAGGGATATTTGTACTTCCTTGCTCGAAAACGGTTATCATCCCCTCCAAGCCTTCTTCAAGTTGTTAATGGTGAGTCATCTCTTTTAAATGAGAACCTCAAATAGAAATAATAAAGCTTTAGACTTACTAATTTGTTGTGTGCGACCTAGTTCCAGTGTTGGCTAACCTAGGGTTTGTCAGAGAAACCCTAATTTTCCAAACTAGGAGTTTGGGAATTCTGTTTGGACAGAAAGATGAGCCTCCTTGAGGCACCTTTCTCAGCAAGGTCCTTTTCTAAATACTGAGGCGGGAAGCTCCAAAACTTGATGCCCTAGTTTCTCCCGAAACTAGTGACAAGGTCAAAATTGAAACTTCTTCAAATCTGAAACTGCTTCAACCAAAAGATGCTCCCTACTGAGGCGAGTTATTCTATCCCTCTTTTCTCGATGATATGTGGAGAGAAGTGTTCATATTTCATATGCTTAGCTAGATATCATTAATGTTTAATCCAAAATCACAACAGTAGCATATGCATAATCACTGAAAGAAACACAGTCACAAGATAGACACAGATTTATCCTGGGAAACCCTCAAAGGGAATAAAACCAACAAAACTTCCTATATATAGATGTATAAGATAAAACACCAAGATAGGTAATCCTCCTCCTTATTGGTATCTCTCTCTCTCTCTCTCTCTCTCTCTCTCTCTCTCTCTCTCTCTCTCTCTCTCTCTCCTATGCGCAATACACAAGTGAGTGCTTNAACACAACTCCTCTATTTATACTCTTTTTGTCACTTAACTTTTAACCTAACAAGTCGACCCCACTAAACTGACTGGGCCGACTTCACCTTGGAAACTCGAAACAATATTATTATATATTCATTAGGGTACTATTGACCCGAATTACAATGGAGGCTTTACATCATGACTCTATGATGACCAAATACAATAGTAACATCTCGACAGAGGAATAAGACATCTCCTTTGGGGTATGTCAGTAAAATACATTTATAATATTATTTGAAGTTACAATATTTCAACACCCCCCTTAATGAGAAGGGTATTCTATTGACAACAAAACCATCAACTATAGGAGTAATGAGAGAAATCATATTCAACAATATCAAGGTAATACATATATATGTCATAAAAAATTTCAACAATCATCAGCAACTTGAACAGTTACTGGAATATCTTCAATGTTTTTAGTACTAGAACATCATCTTCTACAACACCAAGTCTTCATATTCTGCAGCACTCAATCACTTGATCCTTTGCAGCAAGACTTCGATTCTTCAATCCCTTGTAGCAGCACTTCAATCTTCTTGATCCTTTGTAACAACACTTTGATCTTCTCGATCCTTTGTAGCAGTACTTCGATCTTCTTAATCCTTTACAGCAACACTTCGATATTCTCTCCTTTGCAGCAACACTTTGATCTTCTTGATCCTTTGCAGCAGCACTTTGATCTTCTCGATCCTTTGCAGCAACACTTAGCTCTTCTTGATCCTTTGTAGAAACACTTCGATCTTCTTGATCCTTTGCAGAAACACTTCAATCTTCTTGATCCTTTGCAGCAACACTTCTATCTTCTCGATCCTTTTCCGTAACACTACCTACAGTACACATTATCTCTTAGCAGGATGATCATTCCCTATCACTGACATAGGTCCAAGGATGATGCAATCCTCATCAACTTACTCCCCCTTAAAGAGGAGGGTCCATAATATCGACCAGTTGGATCGTCCGCAAATGAATGCATGACCACAACATCTACAACTGAATGTAGATCTCATCTACAAATGAATGCAGTACCTATCATCCGCAACCGAACGCAAGACTCAACGTAGACCATCCTAATCTTGTTCAGGATAGGACTACTCCCAAGCGAGTGTTATACTACGACATATACAAATGAATGTAGGAACACTCTCCATGCAAGAGTATCATCTACAATTGCAGATCTCGTCCACACCTGAATGCAGGACCTGTCGTCTGCAACTGAATGCATGACTCAACGTAGACCATCCTCATCTTGTTAAATCTAGGACCTCTCCCAAGAGAGTGTTATACTACGACATCTACAAGTGAATGTAGGTACACTCTCCATGTGAGAGTATCATCTGAAACAACAGATATCATTCACAACTAAATGCAGGACATGCCATCCGCAACTGAATGTAGGAATCAATGTAAACCATCCTCAGCTTGTTAAAGCTGGGACCACTCCCAAGAAAGTGCTATACTATAACATCTACAAGTGAATGTAGGTACACTCTCCATCTAAGAGTATCGTCTGCAGGACCATCCTTAGCTGTTAAGAGCTAGGACCAATCTCAAGAGCAGAGTGTTATTGTATGCAATAGCATCCTCAAAACAGGATACCATCATCCACAAGTGAATGTTGGATCTCGTTAGCATCTACAGGAGCACTTGGTCTCTTTTTGACTGGAACATCACTGCCATCCCATTTTCAATGACAGTCTCATCATCACTCCCCCTTTCCAGGGAGGTTCGTATCATCAACCTGTTCCCCCTTTCTGAGGAGGGTTCATATCTTCGACCTGCTGCTCCTTTTCGAGGAGGGTCCATATAATCATTATTTCTCCTTGTGAGGAAGGTCTGTATCATCATCATCAATGTTCCTCCTTGTGAGGAAATTATTTTCAGACCACACCAAGTTTGTCACAGAAGTATTCCAACTTTACTCGAGATAGAGGCTTGGTCAACACATCGACAACTTGCTCATCGATACTCACATACTATAGTTTTATAGTTTCCTTATGTACCATATCCCCTATGTAAAAATATTGAATTTCTATGTGCTTTGATTTATCATGGAACAAAGGATTCTTTGTCATCTTTATAAAACTCTGGTTGTCACATAGAATCACTTTGGTATCCAACTCCATGTCAAATAGACCTGACATCAGCTTCCAAAGCCATATCGCTTCACAACTAGTGGAGCAAGCTGCTATGTACTCTACTTTAGCCACGTTGAGAGAAAAATTGGATTGTTTCTTTCTAAACCATGAGATTATGGAAGATCCCAGACAATAACATCCACCTTAGATGCTCTTTCTGTCTACGACACTTCCTTGCCACTCTTAATCCATATATCCATACAATCTGTAGTCATGATTTCTATCATATTATAGTCCAAAGTCTATCGTACCTTTTAGGCACCTCATCACATGATTTGCAGCTATTAGGTGAACACACCTAGGTTTAACTAGATATTGATTCAGGTTGTTCACAACAAAGCATATATCTGGCCTAGTATTCATCAAATAGATCAATGACCCAATAATCTGTCTGTACTGAGTCACATGCACTAACTCTGATGATTCATCAGATAACAACTTCAGGTTGGTATCCATTGGTGTGGCCATGGATTTACAATCCAACATATCAATTCTTTTCAATATTTCCACTGCATACTTTCCTTGGTTCAAAAAGATTCCTTTTGGGTTCTTCCACACTTTCAGACCGATAAAATGGTGCATCAATCCAAGATCTTTCATCTCGAATTCTTCAGCTAGATTCTTCTTGCAATCGACAATATATTTCTCATTTCCTGTCAAAAATAGATCATCCACATACAGTAATAATATGAAAGGTTCATCATCCATGACCTTCAGGTAAAGGTTAGGATCAACTTTACTTTTGGTAAATCCCAAGCTTGTCAAGAAGCTATCTATTCTTCAATACCAAGCTCTATGAGCTTGCTTCATTCCATACAAAGTATTTTTCAACTTACATACATGAGTCACTCTATCTTTGACTTCAAATCCTTTTGGTTGTTCGATGTATACTTCTTCCTCAGTCACACCATTTAGGAAGACTAGCTTTACATCCATCTGGTGTAGATACCACTTCATCATGGAAGCAAGTTCCATGATGGTTTTGATGGAAGTGTACCTTGCTACTGGAGCAAATGTCTCTTCATAATAAATTCCCTCCTTCTGAGAGAATCCTTTGGCCACAAATCTTGCCTTGTATTTTTCAATACTTCCATCAATTGCATGTTTTATCTTGTAGATCCACTTGGAAGATACCACACTCTTGTTTTTTGGTTTGGGTAATATATCCTAAACATCATTCTTCATTATTGACTGGTATTCTTTCATCATTGCTTCTACCCATTCTTTATTTTGTACAACTTCCTTGTAGCTGGTAGGTTCTTGATCTACAAGGTCACACATCAAAGCCACGTAACTAGAGAATGGATTTGATCTCTTGCTTGTTCTTGTAGAGCCTTCTGGAGCTCCATGCTTCTCTGCATCTTGTATGATTTCTATTACCCAGTCAGGTTTTCTCTTTTGAGATATATCCATAGTAGGGGGTTCCTGAGGTTCTAGCATATCATGATCTTCTGATGCTACTATTTCAGGAGAGGGTTCAACTTCTACCTTTCTAGGAGGTACATCCTCTTCATGTACTTCTTCAAGCCGACACCTTCTGGATTTATTAAGATCTGTTTCTTCGTCAAATGTTACATCCCTACTAATATCTATATGATGGAATCTTGAAATGTATATACTGGAGTATTTGGAGACTTCACAGTATCCAACAAATATTACCTTCTTTCTAGAAGGATCCAACTTGGTTCTCTTCTCTTTTGGGATATGAACATATACTGGAAAACTAAATATCTTGAGATGGCTCGCTTCAGGTTTCTTTCTTGTATACATATCTTCAGGAGTCTTGAATCCAAGAGCACTGTGAGATAATCTATTCAGCACATACATAGTTGTTCTTGTTGCTTCAACCCATAAATGCATGGGAAGGTCTTGATCATGAATCATTGTCTTCACGGATTCCATAATGGTTTTATTATTTCTTTCAAAAACACCATTATTTTGGGGATTGTATGGAGTGGTTAGTTCCCTCTTTATTCCATCTTCTTTGCAGAAGGCTTCAAATTCCTTGGAAGTATATTTTCCACCATTATCTTATCTAAGTGTCTTGATTCTTCCTTCTGAATGGTTCTCTATCAAGGTTTTCAATTCCTTGAATTTCCTGAACACTTCACTCTTTGTATTCAAGAAGTATATCCATGTATTTCTTGATTATTCATCAATAAATGTGACATAATATTCATATCCACTTAAATCTGTGGAGGGCATAGGACCACATATATCAAAATGAATTAATTCCAACGCACCTTTAGTCTTTGTTTCACTCTTCGAAAATGGATTCTTGATGTTCTTTCCTCTTGCACATCCTTTGCAAGTACCTTCATGATCAATATTAAAATATGGTAAACCTATTACCACCTTTCTCACATAAGTTAATGCTTTGTAGTTGATGTGAGCAAGCCTTCTATGCCATAGTTCACTTGAGCTAGTGGTCTCATGGACAAGGGTTGTTTTTCGATGTCCCTTGAGTTTGTACAGTCCTCCTTCTTCTTCACCAATGACCACAACATCTTCAATTGTCTTTCCATTGGTCCACATGAGTACTTGTCCATCTATAAAAGAATATCTATGTCCTTTCTTATCTAGTGATGAGATGGAAAGTAGGTTCTTTTTCAAACGTGGTACATATAGTACTTCATTCATCTTCATGGAGGTTCCAGAGTCAAGCTTGTAGCTTAATTCACCAATGCCTTTGATAGGATATTGATAGTCATCTCCTAATGATAATTTCTGAGGAGAGTTGTTTTCTTCAATTCTTGATAGAGTTTACTTCTTCCCTGTCATGTTCTTAGAAGCATCACTATTAATAATCCATGTATCTTTTCCAGGTATTACAGACTTAGAGAGTGCAGAGAATAGTACATATTCTTATACATCTTCTTCTTTTGCTTGTCTCTTTCTAGGTCTTTCTTCTTATTCTTCTTCATCATCTTTAGCTAGATGAGCATGATGTATTTTGTTGTTCTTCTTCTTCAATGGACACTCTCTGGAAAGGTGTTCTATCTTATGACAGTTATAACATTTATATTTGGAGTAGTATTTCTTCTGATTGTTTCTACTTTTCCTTTGAAACTTCTTTGGAGGTCTATACTCCTTGTGACTATCCTTCTTGAAGTTTTATTGTCTTCTTCTTCTGGTATGGGTGTCTAGAGCTTGCTCATATTCTTTAAGTAGAGCTTCTCTGTTAGCTACTCTAGCTTCCTCTTAGATGCAATCTTCCCATACAATGTCAAACTTCATACTTTCTTTTCTGGCACACATTGTATGTATGAATGAATCCCAAGGTTTAGTGAGACCATTGAGATAATTCATGACTAGATCATCTTCATCAAGGGAGTATCCAATATCATATAGTTGTTCCTTGAACTGGGAGACCCTTATGAAGTAATCTTGCATGGATTCTCCTTTAGTTATCTCGGTACTCTTAAGTTGAGCTCTCAAATTCATCTTTATGTTGATGTTCCTTCCCTCATACATTCTGAAAAGGGCATCATTCATTTTCTTTGGTGTCTCTTTATATGGAACTTTAGGGATCAAGTGATCTTTGATAGAATCAACAATGATCCTCATTGCCTTGATTAGGTCCTTCTGGTGCTTCTCCTTTGTTTCATCTTCTTCTGGTTCTGCAACTTCATCTTTGATTTACTTGTCACTTGATCATTCTCTCTAAGAATGAGACCAATCCTATACTTCCATGCTTGAAATTTTTCAATTCCTTCCAGCTTGTCCCCAAGCTTAGTGCTTGGGGCCATCTTATCTAGGAGGTCACTAAAAATTGAAATTTCACAAAATGAAAATTTGGCCTTACCAGGAGATGCGCTTGACTGAGGCGAGTTGGTTGGTGCACTTAGTTTTCGGAGATCCCAAATCTTCACCCTTCAAAACTTGCTTGCGAGATTTCAGTTTCTACAGATTTTTGGTTCTGGTTTTCGAGAGTTTTCTTGTTCAGGTCCAAACTAGGGTTTGGATTTCTTGGAGATTCACCCACCCAAAAAATTTGATCTAGGGTTCAATAGATTCTCTCTAGTGAGGCACAACTTTCTATGCAAGCATATCTTCAAAATCCCAAATTTTACAGAAACCCTAATTTCTTGCCGAAGGAAGAGGAGAGAGAGTTTCACCTTGTGAAAGTTGTTCTATTTAGGATAGCTCTGATACCATGTTAATATTTCATATGCTTATCTAGATATCATTAGTTTCTAATCCAAATTCACAACCGTAGCATATGTAGAATCACTGAAAGAAACACAATCGCAAGATAGACATAGACTTATCCTAGGAAACGCTCAAGTGGAAGAAAACCCAACAAAACTTATTCTATATAGATGTATAAGATAAAAACCCAAAATAGGTAATCCTCCTCCTTGCTAGTATGTCTCTCTCTCTCTCTCCTATGCGCAATACACAAGTGAGTGTCTGTGTTCAAATGAGGAACATAGTTCCTCTATTTACACTCTTTTTGTCACTTCACTTTTAACCTAACAAGTTGGACCCACTAAACTAACTGGGTCGAATTCACCTAGGAAAACTCAAAACAATATTATATTATATTCATTAGGGTACTAATGACCCGATTTACAATGGAGGATTTACCCCATGACTATATGATGACCAAATAAAATAGTAACATCACGACGGAGGAATAAGACATCTCCCTTGGGGTACATCAAGAAAATACATTTAGAATATTCTTCGAAGTTACAATATTTCAACAAGAAGACCTTGAACTAGGAATCCCTAGTTTCCGTTGCTGCACAGTGCCTTCTTTGAAAGAGGCTCTAATACCATGTTAGTTTTTTCCAGATGTTATTAGTTTAGTTAGGATCTTTATATGAAATAATAACAAGTACAACAATATGCATAAGATAGAACATACACACAAGACATAAAGATTTTCACTGGTGAAACCATAAAGGAGAAAACCCTGCAAACTTCCTCAGAATAGTACAATCAAAAATACTGTGTCATAAAATGAATAATCCCATTCAAAAAGTCTCCAGCACCTATCTATCTCTCCTCCTTGTCTCTCTATCTCTCTCACACGAACTTGAGTGAGTGTGACGTGTGTATAAATGAGGGAGGGTTCCTCCCTATTTATACCTTTCAAGTGAATGAGCAATTACAAGACTGGGGCCAACCTCTTACCCTAACAGGGTGGAATTCTCCTAGAGAGACTCCAAAAATTCATTACATGATGTTACATTGGGCACTATTGCCCTGACTTACAATGGAGGTTGTACCTCAAGGTCTATACACAATAATGACACCCCAAAAGGAGGAAAACACATATTCGATGGGGGTACAACAACATACAATGATAATATACATTATAATATCTTCTAAAGTTACAAATACATTAACAATGCATATAGAACCATGAGCACTATTTATGGAATAATGAACAAAGTTAGTGGAACCATGAATATTTAGTGATGAAACAATGAATAATGTTTACAAAACATCAACAATGTTTACAAAACCATGAATAATTACCGGTGGAACCATGAACATTTAGTGGTACTGTAAATAATATTGATGGAACCATGACATTTAGTAGTGGAATCATTAGAGTTTATGGCAGCTTAATCAAATTAGGTGGAAACATGTATATTTTGTGGTGGAACCTTGATAAAAGTAGGTGGACTCTACAAGGATTATTTAGGGAACCGTGAATAGTGTTGGTGGAATCATGGACAATTGATGGTAGAACCATGAGATGAATTTAAAAGACTAAGAGAAATGCATACTCAAAACCATGAGCATTGTGAATAGAACCATGAATAATGCATAACATTTGGTGGCAGGTAGATGGAATAATGAATGAACTTAATGATCCAAGTTGTGCCCAGGTGCACACTGGGGACAACAGTAGACTGAATGAGTTGAGTACTGTTATGGTGGAAGATTATAAGAAGAGTCATCAAAGCAGGAAACACACTAGGTCGACAACAAACATACACACAGACAATATGCAAGAATTCAAACCAATTTATTACTTCTGCTCCATGAAAGATGGAGGAATCAAATAGATGATCAAAAAGATGCTATATAATTACATTAAGGCACATGTTTATATAGGATGTTGAAATGCTTGGGTTAGTACCCACTACGTTTAGTTACAAAAGAATTTATAACGGTTCAGAAGTTCCACCATCGCAAAGCATGTTGGTATGTTGTATTCAAGGTAGACTTGTCGAGGGTGACCCTGTCGAATGCCAACTTGTCAACTGAACATGTCGAGGTGAATCTTTTGGACAAGGTGAACCTATCGGAGGCAAACTTGTCGGATGAACATGCCAAGGTGAAATTGCCAGTTGCTGGTCGGATCATTCCTCCTTCCTTAAGAAACAATGGTCTCCATTGTGTATTCGTCCAGGTGAGGAAACTTGTTGGCAACTTCATTAGCAAAGTACCCTTTTCCTTGTGTAGGGAGTTATCCAACTTTAGCAACTTGAAACAACGGAATGGAGTTCGTCCTTGTATGGCATATGCGTCGTCCCACAATGTTGTCACAAAGAAGAGGTTCTTGAACATCTGGATGGATGTCTTTGAGTTCTGCTGTCTGCAAATCGTTTTGTTCCAACAATGGTGCATGTTATGGTCGAAGAAGATCTACATTGAAAATTGGATGTAGGCCAAGGCATGCAAGAATGTCGAGCTAAAAATCTTTTTCTCCAATATTTTTAAGGATACTATATGGACCATATCGCAAAGGTTTCATCTTTATGTATGGACCAGTGAAGCGCTCCTTCTTTAGATGTAATACGATGCTTGTACTAATCCCCAATTTGGAATGAATGAGGAATATGACGCTTGTCATGTCGGGCCTTAGATTTTGCATTTCCTTGTTGCAACATCCCTTGTGCTTTCTTCTTAATGTTGTAGATTTGATCTTTGAACTTCAATGCTTTGTCCACTTCTCGTCCTTCGAAGTCGGTATCATTCGACTGTGTCAAGGAATTGATTAAGTTGATAGGCACTGAGGGTTTAAATCTGTAACAGATCTCAAATGGAATCTTTCCCGTAGAGATGTGTTGAGCACGATTGTAATTGTGCTATATGTATGGAAGGTTGTCATCCCATGTTCTACGATGCTTGTGGTTGTACATGTGAAGCAATTGTATGACTAAGAGATTTACAAATTCTATCTATCCATCTGTCTACAGATGGAAGAATGTCAACAAAGAGAGTCTCGTGTCAAGTTGTTGCCAGAGATTTTTCCAAAAGGTGCTGACAAATCTACCATCTCTGTCGGAAATAATGGTCGTCGGGAGGCCATAATGTTTCCACACATGTTCAAAGAAGAGTTGAGCAGTCTATTGTGCTGTCATAATATTCTTGCATGGTATGAGTATAGCCATCTTGGAAAATATGTCGACTACTACTAGTATCACATCATGATGATGTTTGGTAGTAGGATATCCCGTCAAGTAGTCCATATAAATAGATTCCCATGGTCGACTAGGAACTGGAAGGTGTGTATATAATCCTTGTCATCAATTCGACAGTTTAGCAATGGCACAAACCATGCACAATCAAATGTACTTGTCGACGTCAGATTTAAGTGAAGGGAGGTAGAAATACTTTTGGAGGATAACAAGTGTTTTTGCGACTCCAAAATGTCCTACAGTCTTGCTATAACGCGCATCCCAAATGAGCTTATGTTGGCACTCACCAGTCGGTACACAAAGTTTCCCAAGCTTGTATAGCAAGGTGTCTTTCAAGAAGTAGTCGGTCTGAAGTTGTCGATAGATTGTAGAAAAATCGCAATCTACCGAATAAAATTGCAGCCAAGTAGTAGTGTCGTAACCCTGCATACACATCACTGTAGACAGTAGAGTAATGGGTGGTCTGCTGAGACAATCGGATGTGGCATTGTATTTTCCTTTCCGATACTTAATTACCAACTGAAATTGTTGCAGGTAATTAATCCACTTCAGTTGTCGGGTTGTCTGTAGTTTCGACTGAGGCAGAGTGAACTGCAAAGGTTTATGGTCAGTGAGGATGATCGTTTCCTTGCCAAGAATGTAGTGTCTCCATTGCTTAAGATCTTGCACAATGGCGTACAATTATTTTTCATACGTCGAGTACCTCTAACAGTGTCATTGAAAGTCTCGAAATGAAACACGCCAGGGTGACCTGACTAAGTGATCACTGCACCAAGGGCATAATCCGTTGTGACCGTCTCAATCTTAAAGGGCTTATGCAAATAAGGTAACACAAGTACTGGTGTAGTACAAAGCTTGTTTTTTATTTGTTTAAAATCTTGTTGTTGTGTCTGTCACATACCCCAATTTTGTAAAATAATGTTATTTGTTTTAATTTGATTCCTAAGACATTATGTTAAATTTAATGCTAAGTAGGAATTGATGACTTAGCAGAGTCAAAAGATGTGGAATGTAATTCTGAATATTTTATTTTTAATAAATAAAAAGTGGAGACAACAGCTTGGGAGAGCTGTTAATAAGAGTGTTACTGGTCAAACTGGTGGAAGGAACTAGGTGGAGAGAAAAAAACAAGTGGCAGCATCCTCAAACACTTCCTATGTTGCAGGTGGCAACTTCCCTACGTTTGGGGTCATGATCCCCCAAGAAAGTGGGATCAGAGCATGTGGCTCAATTAATGACAACTAACCCAAAAAGACCTAGGCAGTCTTTTAAAAGTACCCAATGTAGAGAGCTGAGGCTGCTCAGATATTTTCCAGGAGAAGAATCATTCAAGAGGAATGCACTTCAAGGAATTCATTGGGGAAAAGGGAAAACTGTAAGGAAGGTGTTTTGAGAGATAAACTGCAGTAACTTGGTCTGATACAGCTTGCTAGCTGAGAGAATTGACTGATAAGTTCAGGACTGGTATTGAGTCTCAGGACTAGTACTTGATTATTTGCTGCACCTAGTTCCAGCCAGGGAGACCAGAGCAAGCTCGGGGGTCCTCAGGAGTCGTTGTTTGAGCGCTCTCCAGGAGTTGGTAGGGAGGAACGACCTCCCATTGCTGTTGTCGACCAAGCTCTAAGAACAGGTTCCGTTATTTATTAATTTCTTTGTTATTATCTGTGTGTGATTGAATGATGCATTTGTAGTTTATGATGTAAAAACCTAGAGGATAGAATATTTTAGTTAGTTTAGTAATGAAATTATTCTTGATGATAAACAAATCCTACCTGTGTTTTTCCCCATCTGGAGTAATCCAGATCGTACTCTAGCACAGGTGGTGTATTTAAATGAAGAAAATATGATGCAAATATAGAATAAGATGTTAGCTCAAATTAATAAATGTTTTCTTTCATTTGTTGTTAGAAAATTACTATCCTGTTCATAGAATGGTGTTAGTCCTAGACTGAATGTCAGGTCATTAGAAAATGAAAGGAAAACTATGTCATTATACTAACAGTAGTATGTTTTGGTAGATAAAACAGTTTCTATACTGCATTCATTTTAGTAATCTTTATATTTATTTTGAAATCAAAAGGAAGAATATATTAGTTAGATGTGTAGTCTTAGGTTAAATAAAAGTACTTTTCAAACTTTACAGTTTATTTCTTTTCTGTATAGGTTAAATAACTATAGTATTTATAGTAATCAAATTGTGAGTAAGTATAGGTAAATTTGGAATAAATTATAAAGATACATCTAGTTAGTTTATTAATTTCTTTATTTTATAAATACTGATACTATAATATAAATAGGGTAACATAAAATACAGAAAGAACTTCTTATAAATTATTCAATATAGGAAGCATAAAAATTTATTAACAAAATACTTTCTTATTATCTACCTATAAATAAACCAAGTACAAAAATAATGCATCTAATTATAGGAACAACATTGGTATATAAATGAAATAATACTCTTATTCCTTTATAATAAATACTAGGTAAATATAAATTCTGTACTTAAAAGATGTAACTATCAGTTACAGAAGTGCAACACTAAAAACATGAAATTCTTATATTCTGAAGGTTAAAAATTATATAACATTATTTACAAATTCTATTATAATAAAGTAAATTAATATAAAAACAATGTACAGTTATCCTAGCAGGTGATATTTAAATAATATTACAGGGTAGAATTCAAATGCAATAACGCGCAGGAAGTAAAATAACAGTTTATAAATATGCTCGTTTCACCGAGCTCAACCATCCATTACACCAGAAAAGTAATAACCAGATAAATTACAGTAGTATTTCTTAGTAAACCAAAGATAATTTTAAAGAAACAGTAAATACTTTTCATATCGCCAAGTTAGGGTAAAACCCTAATATCTCAAAATTTACAGCAGAAATGTAAAACCCAAGAGTACAATCTCTTTAAACCCCTCTTGGCTTCAAACAAAGTCAACAAAGTATGGCTTTAACAACCTTCCTTTCATTTATACTTATATACAAGTAACTATAGGAAAATCGAAATTTACAGTCACGGCCAAGCTGAAAACCCCGCTTTAAGCAAGGGTTTAACATCATCTAAAAATAGTAAACCAAGTAAACCAGATAAACCAAAACCACGAGGGTTTTGCAGGCCACGGCGACCAACCCGTAAATGTCCCATAAGGGAACGGACAAGGAAGAATTGCCATGGAGAGTCCAAGGCTTACCCGCAAGCTAGTAGTTGTCCCGGTCTTTCTCTATCTACGTAGAAGGTCGAGCTGTCACCTGTATCAACAGCACCCATAGTGTATCAGTAACTTGCATTACAAAAGCAGAATTGTAATGAAATCGAAAGATTAAAGAATCAAAAAGATATTAGTAAAATCTTACCTAGAATTTTTGTTGATGTATTTGTAACTTCGGAATGTATTCACCCATGTATCTTATGTATTGTAACCCGATGTTTATTTCGGGATGTATCTATTATGTATTTGATTCATGTTTTCATACCCCAATGTTCCGATCGGGAGGATAAATAATGTAAATAAGTCATGTCAAGTCATTGTTAAAGTCCCCACAGTTTCGGGGCACTAGGGTTATTAGACACTCATAGAGATGTCGGCTCTAGTAAGTAATTGTTAAGTGAGGCTGACATGATTGAGTGCACTTCAAGTGAACGAAAGAATATAAATAGAGAGTGAGCCTCTCTATTTATAACACACATCATTCACTCACTCAAGTGTAGTGCATTAGTGAGGAAGCAAATACACTGGGGCTAGACAAGAAGAAGACTACTGTTGTTGGGAGATCACTTACTGTTTTGGGGCTTTTACTGTTTTGGTGTTGATTCTATCTCTGAGGAAGTTGTGGGGTTTTCTCCTTTATGGTTTCCCCGAGGAAAAATCTTTGTGTCTCTTGTCTCTTGTGATGTGCTTATGTTTTATTGTTGTACTTGTTATTCTCTTAGTAAAGATCCTAACATAATGCTAGCTTAATGTTGAAAAACTAGCATGGAGTCAGAGCTAACCTGAGAAGAAGACACTGTGCAGCTGCGAGAACTAGGGATTCCTAGTTTGTGGACCTTCCTCCATAGTTTTTCAGCAAAAGTAAGGTGGAACAACTCTCCTCCTTAGGGCGCATCTTTCTGTCGAAACAGAATCCAATTCTGAGGTTTTTCAGTTTTGGACCTGTCACTGCTGTCGAAAATTAGGGCTTTTTACAGAAGATGAATTTTTTAGTGAGCCCAGGCCTGGATTGATCTCCTCCCCAAAATCAAAGTTAGGGACAAATTTCAAGGCATTTGGGTGGATAGAACTCCGGAAAAGCAAAACCCTAATTTGCTCCTAAACCAGCTCTGGAGGATTTCAGCTCAAGTTTCAGATCCGACATCTTGAACCTGGTAAGATCTAAAATCTTTTGTATTTCCATTTGAGGTTCTCATTTAAGATGTCTCATCATACCAAGCTTGATGAAAAGCTTGAGGGAGCTGATAACTTCCGAGCCTGGAAGTATAGGATCTCCCTGGTCCTGGAAGAGAATGAATTAGACTCCTACATTCATGAGGAGGTTCCAGTTCCAGAGGGAGATGAGGAAAAGGCCTTACATAAGAAGAAGATGGTTATGGCAAAGAGGATTATTGCTGATTCTATTAAGGATCACCTTATCCCACAGGTGTCCTCTCTCAAGACACCTAAAGCTATGTTTGATGCCCTAACCAAATTGTTTGAAGGAAAGAACATCAATCGAAAGATGACCCTGAGGAACCAACTGAAGAATGTGAAGATTCAGAATGCAGAAACTATCCAATCTTACTTCATAAGGGTTTCTCAGATCAAGGAACAATTAGAATTTGTTGATGAAGAAGTGGAAAATGTAGAGATTGTGATGGCTACTTTGAATGGCCTTCCTAGGTCATGGGATGCTTTCATCCAAGGAATCTGTGCTAGAAAGAAGTTAGTCAAATTCAGCAGACTATGGGAAGAATGCTCTCAAGAAGAAGAACAGATAGCAACTTGAGAAGAGAAGATGGGAAGTAAATACCAAGCCCTCACAGTTCACTCCAAGAAAGGCAGAAAAGGCAGTCGTCACTCAAAAGGTAAGAATCCTCATCATAGAGATAATATTAGAAAGAACATGTCTAGATCAAGATGTTATACATGTGATGAGGTAGGACACTTTGCAAAAGACTGTCCTAAGAACAAGATCCACTCTCATAAGAAGAAGGGGAACAAAAGAATGCACCATGCTCATGCTGCAGAGGATGATGAACCATCCAAGAAGAGATCCAAATATGAAAGTGAAGATTCTTCAAGCGAGGATGAATATGTTCTAATCTCCGCTCTCACAGGTAACATTACTCATGGTAGTGATGATTGTCTTATAGACAGTGGGACCTCCAAACACATGATGGGATTCAAGGAATCCTTTGTAAGAATGTCATAACATGAATCACCTCACAAGGTGAAACTAGGAGATGACTACCAATATCCAATAAAAGGTAGTGGGGAATCTTCATATAAACTAGACTCTGGTAAGTCTCTAACAATGAAAGAAGTATTGTTTGTTCCAGGACTCAAGAAGAATCTTCTCTCCATTTCAGCATTGGATGCAAAAGGGATGCGGGTTGCATTCATAGATGGTCAAGTCATTATGTGGCCAAAAGGAAAGACTATTGATGATGTGGTAGTGATTGGAGAACAAGAAGGAGGCTTGTACAAATTGAAGGGCCATCTATAACAAGCCTTGATCCATGACACGGTAGAGACAAATGAAATTTGGCATAGAAGGCTTGCACATGTGCATTACAGAGCACTACCTATTGCAAGCAAAGCTATTGAAGGTCTTCCAAAATTCCAAGCAAAACATGATGGAGTTTGCAAAGGATGTGTGAAAGGGAAGAATACAAAGAAGACATTTCACAGCAGTGAAAGAAAAGCTAAAGGTATTCTAGAAATCATCCACTCCGATGTATTCGGTCCTATGTCATCAAACTCACTAAGCGGGTATGCATACTATGTTTCTTTATTGATGATTTTTCTAGAAAGACATGGATTTACTTTATGAAGAGCAAAGATGAAGTATTCAGCAAGTTCAAGGAATTCAAAGCCTTGATCGAAAACCATACTGAAAAGAAGATCAAGACCATTCGATCAGATAATGGTGTAGAATTCACTTCGAATGAATTCATAGAGCTATGCAAGGAATCAGGGATTAAGAGGGAGTTGTCCACTCCTTATAATCCACAACAGAATGGAATTGCGGAACAGAAGAATAGAACCATCATGGAAGCTACAAGAGCAATGCTTCATGATCAAGATCTACCTATGCATCTTTGGGCTGAAGCTGCCAGAACAACGGTATATGTACATAACCGTACTCCACATAGAGTACTCGAGAACAAGACTCCTGAAGAAGTCTTCTCCAGCAAGAAACCAGAAGTCAGCCATCTCAGAATATTCGACTGTCCCATGTACATACACATTCCAAAAGCGAAGAGAACAAAATTAGATCCTTCAGGAAAGAAGGGAATATTTGTGGGATACTCTAAAAGCTCGAAGGCTTACAGAATCTATTTCCCAGGATACAAGAATATTGACATCAGCAGGGATGTGACATTTGATGAAGGCACAGCTTACAACAAATCCAGAAAGAGACCTGTTGAAGAACCTGAAGAAGCAGAAGCCGAAATACCCAGAATTCATGATACAATCATGGATGAAGAAGCTCAAGAAGAAGATCGAGAGTTCGAGGAACCACAAAGACCTATAGATCCACCTCTGGAGAAGAATCCTCATAAGAGGAAACCTGCTTGGGTACGGGAACTTATCCAAGGTGCGGAAAGTAATGGGGCTCCAGAAGAGAATCACAGAGAAAGGAAAAGAACCGGATCCAATTCCGGGTATGTAGCTTTACTATGTGATTTCATTAATAAATAACCTTCCAGTTATGAAGAAGCAGTAAAACAGAAAGAATGGAAGGATGCTATGATCGAAGAATATCAATCGATCATGAAGAATGATGTTTGGGATGTTGTCCCAAGACCAGAAGGGAAGTCAGTTGTAACTTCCAAATGGATCTACAAGATCAAGCATGCTGCAGACGATAGCATTGAAAAGTATAAGGCAAGATTTGTAGCTCGGGGTTTCTCTCAGAAAGAAGGAATAGACTACGAAGAAACCTTTGCACCTGTAGCCAGATACACTTCCATCAAATCAGTACTTGCCCTGGCTGCGGTGATGAAATGGAATATACACCAGATGGATGTCAAGACTTCCTTCTTGAATGGTGTAGTAGAAGAGGAAGTATATGTAGAAAAGCCACTCGGTTTTGAGACACATGACAGAGAGTCTCATGTATGCAGATTGAATAAAGCCTTGTATGGTTTGAAATAGGCACCCAGGACCTGGTACGACAGAATTGACAGCTTTCTATCCAGTTTGGGCTTTACCAAGAGTAAAGCAGATTCCAACCTTTACTACAAGGTTGAAGATGGAAACCCAGTGATGCTCCTACTATATGTAGATGATCTATTTATGATAGGTACAGATGGGTTGATTGCTGATACGAAAAGAAAGCTTGCTGCTGAGTTCAAAATGAAGGACTTGGGGATGATGCATTACAGATGGAATCTTCCTTGGACAAGGGAAGTATGCAGTAGAGATCCTGAAGAGGTTTGGGATGATGGACTGCAAAGCTATGGCCACACCTATGGCATCGAACCTGAAGCTATTGAGTGATGATTCATCAGAGTCGGTTGATGCTACGATGTATCGTCAGATGATTGGGTCATTGATGTACCTGAGGAACACGAGACCAAACATTTGCTTTACTGTGAACACCTTGAGCCGGTACTTGACAGATCCGAGAAGTGTTCACTTGATTGCTGCAAAGCATGTTCTGAGGTACCCGAAGGGTACAATTGATTATGGGCTCAAGTACAATGCGAATCAAAAGATTAACCTAGAGGGTTATGTTGATTCAGATTTGGCAGGAAATGCCATCGACAGGAAGAGTACTTCAGGATGTTGCTTCAGTATGGGATCAAGTGTGATCTCTTGGTTTAGCAGGAAGCAATCCTGTGTGGCACTGAGTATAGCTGAAGCAGAGTATGTCGCAGCTTGTTCAGCTAGTTGTGAGGCAGTATGGCTGCGAAAGCTACTGTCTGATATATTTGATCTCCAGTTGGATGCTACTTGTATACATTGTGACAACCAGAGTTGCGTGAAGTTGTCAGAGAATCCAGTGTTCCATGACAAGTCGAAGCATATCGAGATCAAGTATCACTATATCAGGGATATGTTGCAGAGAGGAGCAGTGAAGCTCCAGTATGTTGCGACGGAGGAACATATAGCCGATGTATTGATGAAGCCATTGGCTAGGCTGAAGTTTGAGTACTTCAAGGAGAAGCTTGGTGTTCTCCAGATCAAGGTTCCCTCCAAGAGAAAGTGATGAGACCCATAGCCATTCTGACATGGTGAGAGGATTGGTTCCTTCCATGGTTAGATGTAAGGGCTGAGCCATTCTGTCATGGTGATAGGGTTGCTCCCTTCCATGTCAGATATCAGTGCTGGCCATTCTGTCGAGGAAGGAGGAACATATAGCTGATGTATTGATGAAGCCATTGGCTAGGCTGAAGTTTGAGTACTTCAGGGAGAAGCTTGGTGTTCTCCAGATCAAGGTTCCCTCCAAGAGAAAGTGATGAGACCCATAGCCATTCTGACATGGTGAGAGGATTGGTTCCTTCCATGGTTAGATGTAAGGGCTGAGCCATTCTGTCATGGTGATAGGGTTGCTCCCTTCCATGTCAGATATGAGTGCTGGCCATTATGTTGAGTAGGACAGATGTAAGGGCAATTGCCATTCTAGGAATGGAGGCACCTGGTTAGTTACCAGGATCACTCAATGCAGGACTGAGTAGCCATTCTGATATGACAGAGGGATGTGTTCCCACTTGATCAGATGTAAGGGCTGAACCATTCTGTCATGGCTAAAGGATTAAGTTCCTTCCATGTTAGATGTGAGTGTTGGCCATTCCGATGAGCAGGTCGGATGTAAGGGCAACTGCCATTCTCTAGGAGAATGGAGGCACCTGGTCAGTTACCAGGTAGCTCAGTCGAGGAGGACTGGGGGCCATTCTGATATGACTGTAGGATTGGTTCCTACAAGATCAGATGTGAGTGCAAGCCCTTCCATCATTGTGAGCAGGATGTGTTCCCGCCTGGGTGGATGTAAGTGCAGGCCCTTTCATCATTGTGGTAGGATGTGTTCCAGCCTGGGTGAATGTAAGTGTGGAAAGCTTTCATCATTGTGGTAGGATCTGTTTCGGCCTAGGTGAGAGTCGTTCATCATTGTGGTAGGATGTGTTCCGGCCTGGGTGAATGTGTGGAAATATTTCATCATTATGGTAGGATGTGTTCTGGCCTGGGTGAGAGTCGTTCATCATTGTGGTAGGATGTGTTCCAGCCTGGGTGAATGTGTGGAAATCTTTCATCATTGTGGTAGGATGTGTTTCGGCCTGGGTGAGAGTCATTCATCACTATGGTAGGATGTGTTCCCGCCTGGATGGATGTGCCTTTCTGACGAGTAGGTCAGGTATAAGTGTTGAAGCCTTTTCACAGATGATAGTGATGTCCTATCATGCTGGTGAATGTGAGTGCTAGGCCTTTCTGATGTGATTATAGGATTGGTTCCTATATGATCAGATGTGAGTGTTGGGCGTGCCTTTCTAACGAGCAGGTCAGATGTAAGTTCTGGGCGAAGACCTACATGATGGCTAGGCCTACAACCAGCATAAAAAAAGGCCTGGCTCTATAGAACTTCCTGTGACAAGAAGAATCATGAGATAGCACCAGTAATGATCCAGATCGAGTGATGACCCAGATCCAGTGATGACAGCCAGTGATGATCCAGATCCGGTCATGATGATCCAGTAGTGATGATCCAGATCGAGTGATAATCCAGATCCAGTGGTGATAGCCAGTGATGATCCAGATCGAGAGATGATCCAAATCCATTCCAATGATGTTGATCCAGATCGAGAGATGATCCAGATCTAGTGATGATGCTTCATGATGATCCAAATTGAGAGATGATCCAGATCCAGTAAAGATGACTTGAAGATGAAGATGACTTGAAGACTCAAGATGCAGATGACGAGATGATTCAGTTGATACAGAGAAGAAGACCAGTACTGAAAATTATATCGAAAGAATACCTTCCTAGTTAAGAGGGAGTGTTGATGTATTTGTAACTTCAGAATGTATTCACCCATGTATCTTATGTATTGTAACCCGATTTTTATTTCGGGATGTATCTATTATGTATTTGAGTCATGTTGTCATACCCCGATGTTCCGATCAGGAGGATCAATAATGTAAATAAGTCATGTCAAGTCATTGTTAAAGTCCTCACAGTTTCGGGGCACTAGGGTTATTAGACACTCATAGAGATGTCAGCTCTAATAAGTAATTGTTAAGTGAGGCCGACATGATTGAGTGCACTTCAAGTGAACGAAAGAATATAAATAGAGAGTGAGCCTCTCTATTTATAACACACATCATTCACTCACTCAAGTGTAGCACATTAGTGAGGAAGGAAATACACTGGGGCTAGACAAGAAGAAGACTACTGCTGTTGGGAGATCACTTACTTTTTTGGGGATTTTACTGTTTTGGTGTTGATTCTATCTCTGAGGAAGTTGCGGGGTTTTCTCCTTTATGGTTTCCTCAAGGAAAACTCTTTGTGCCTCTTGTCTCTTGTGATGTGCTTATGTTTTATTGATGTACTTGTTATTCTCTTAGTAAATATCCTAACATAATGCTAGCTTAATGTTGAAAAACTAACAATTTTAAGGTAACATAACCACCCACGAGAAGAAGCGCTACCACCAGCGTGAAGAGAAGTAAACCTTTCATCAGCTGCAAGGGAGGAGGTATTACTACACAGCATCGACCAACGGCGACAGAGAAATGCAGTCACCAGCCAACAAGTATAAACCCTTGAGCCGTAATGGATCTTTAACCAAAAACACAGTTGCTGCAAAACCCTTTAACCCAGCAAACCTACGAGGCCACGACTCCCACTACTGAACCAAAGAGGAAAAAGGGGCCTTATAGACTGTTAGACTCCGAACTGAGCAAGAAAGGAAGGACAAACCCCGGTGGAAAATAACTAACTCAGTTCCAACATAAATCAAATGTTTACAACTCTTCTCTGTGAGCATTCAGGGTGAGCTCTCAATGAGCGGGAGACAAGAAACGAGCTGGGAGACTACCAACGCAGAGTAGCAGTACGACAAGGCGAGCAACCAACACAGTTGCAGAGCGGCCAGAGGCCAAAAACCACGGAAGAAATAATAAGTTTAGGGTTCGAGAGAGTCCTTTTATCTACACAACACATGGCCTCGATGATGCCACGTTCACCAGACAAAATATTTGCATGCAATGGGTAATCTCTATAGTCCCGATGAGCAATCACGAGAGGAATATTTTGTTTTCCAATCATTTTGCTGTTTCGAAGGTTCCACCATAACCTTGGGTCCTGAAGTCAACCTAGCATGCACGTTATGGTGATCAAAAGAAATTATTAATATTCAAACCATGCCACAAAACTCATCATGGGCGTAGTCAATACTAGGACCCATCACCTTTACAAATGTTATTCATATGCTCAAACAATTAACCTATTCAAAGTGATGCCATATAATATTTGATTAATCCAATGTTTTTAACATAGCAATGATATGATAATATGCGATATAGCACATCATACAAGCAAGAGAAGTATATAGTAAAAGATTATAAAAAAAACTTAAATTAAGGTTAATCCTTATATTCGTTTTGGCGTGGTCTATTTTCATGACCCTCTTATTTATACTTTGCAAAATAATCTTTCAATAAACTATTATAAGTATGGAAAGAGTCATGCCACTTATCTTTTAACAAAAGAATCATCAACATAAAGGTTATGCCTGTAAGCTCACCAAGGGTGGGGTCAATATTACCACCATTTATTATACTAACATGATAATCAATCTTTAAATGGTTATAAATCCATTAAGAATATGCCTTTTAGTAACTATAAAAAGGAATTTCATAAGACCTAGTTATGATAAATAACCATCTTGTGAGATTGATTCTAGTAATGCCTTTAAGTATTATCCTTGCTTAAACTATTAAGTTTGCAAACAAAAAGGTTAAACATTATAGTACTATCAAGCTTGACAATAAGTAACCTTTGAAGATTAATAACCATAACTGGGCCATATCATCCGCATAAGTTACGTGAAGAAGAATTAGGTTCTTTCACACTATCTTAGTTTAATTGATAGCAGTATGAATGAAGAAATAAATGCCTTCAAACTTTCAAGCTTTGGAAGATAGTTAAAAGTATAAAAACTCCTTATTTATGCGCATTACTTTCATATTCCATGGGGAAATCAAATCTAACATGACGTACATGGTATAGATTCACAATTTAAGATAAACTCTTAACGTAATAATTCTGCCAACTTTAGCCTGCATGTAAAGAAAGATTTAAGACGTGTACGCACGACGACCATAGCAAACATTGATGAATATAGAGGAGTTTAGTACACAATAAAAACTATAAATTATAACTACTGGAGAGAAAGCAACTGTCACCAATATTGATAGGACTGAATCTCGTTTCCATGGCATTTTTAAAAGAATAACGATTTATTGGTTTTACCTCATAAAGCATTGAAGATTGCATAGCATTTATATTCTTTTATTGAGCTATTTTTTTTGCAACGAACATATATCTGTATGCGTAATGATTATTGACAAGCAGCACCGGATCTTTCTTACCTGTAATTCTGTAAGAGCAGGTAAACTTTCTGCGTTAGCTCAAAAGCTAAGTAAGCCCAGGATGTCATGACAGTTCCACCTTGTGGTCGCAAAGAAAAACAAGTTATTAAACTGAAAAAAGAATTATTCGATAAGGTAAACATAATCAAGAAGATATTCAGTTTACAGAATCATTAACATATAACTAATTAAAACAATTAGTTGACTGCATTAATGAAAATTATCTGTATTTTCAAAATTTTAAATTTTTTGGAAATTTTGGGAGTTTGACATGTGGTATCAGAGCACAAGGTTCAAACACTAGGCCTTGATGCAGCCCAACTAGCTTTCATAGAACAGTAAATTCAAATAATATGCTAACATATATTTTGTTTTTATGTCAAGAACATAAAATTTCATTTTTCTGAAGTCTAATAGGTAGGTATGGAAAAGCTGGGAGAGTATGCGCAGGAGGAGTCTCCAGAAACAGAAACAAGAAATTTGCCCAGAGAACCTATGTTAGAAGAGGGGATTGCTAACTCCTCAGAGCTGTTACAGACGGTAAAAGATTTAAAAACTGAAATGGAATCAGTAAAGAGGGAGAATGAAAGGATCCTAAAGGCTCAGGAAGAATTGAACCAAATTTTAATAGAAAAGTTCCAAACTGAAGGAAGGAGTAGAAGGTCATAATCTGAGGATGTTAGTCATCAAAGAATGTCCAAAAAGATGAAGCTGGCAAAAACTGAAAGTAGTTCATCATCTGAAGGGTTTGGTGAACGACAAAGTTACCATACTACTAGTGACAGTAGTGAAGATGATTTGTATGACAGAAAGAAGAAATACAAACCATATGAGGAAATATCAGGGGAGTTTAAAAAGATAAAGCCCCAAACTTTTAATGGAGAGACTGAGAAAGGGGAGGAAGCAGAGTCATGGTTATCCGGGATGAAGAAGTATTTTCATATATATAATTATTCTAATCAGTTAAAGGCAAGGATGGCAATATATAACCTCTCCGGAAAAGCTGACATATGGTAGCAAGACCTGAAGAGAGTCAAGGGTATAAGAGAAAAGGAAGTTAATTGGAGTACTTTTAAAAGGTATTTCAAAAAGAAATTTCTGTCTGAGCAATATTACGAGGAAAGAGCTAAAGATTTTTATGAATTGAAGTTAGGTTCAATGACGATGAAGGATTTGAACAGTAAATTCTTAAGCTTGCTTAGGTATGTACCCTACCTAGTAGACGAGAAACCTAAAGTGCAGTAATTTCTCAGCTGTCTGCCGTATCATATTAAGGACAGAATTGAGTATGATAACCCGAAGACTTTGGAGGAAGCTATGAGGAAGGCTAATTTTTTTTTTGAGCAGAACCGGAAGAAAGAAGGCTTGGCCAACTGGAAGGCTAAGAAAAATAACAATCAGCCTGAATTTAAGAAGAAGGAATTTCAAGAATAATAAGACCAAAAATTATTCTAACAACAAGAATTTCCAGGGAAATAGGAATGGTACTTCCAACAATTCGAATAATTTTAAGGGCAAGGAAGCTGCAAATAACCATGGAAATTTTACCAAGATTTTTGAACGTAAAGAGCCGCTTAAGTGCTGGGAATGTAATGGCCCGCACTATGCCTCTATCTGTCCAAACCGGAAAAAGACTGTCAGCAATATTCATACTGTACAAGAGGAGATGACCATTGGGGAACTAGCAAGGAGCATGCCCAGAATTAACGCGGCTTTGGAGAACCGCCAAGCTGACTATCAGACTTCCATGCTGGAAGTAGAAGGTATGATTAAACAGACCCCTGTAACCATTTTAATTGATCCAAGAGCTAGTCTCAGTTATATTGCACCTCAGATAGTGGAAAAATGTAAGTTGTCTGTCGATAAGTTTGAGAATCCTTGGTTAGTTCAATTAGCCACTGGGGCTATAAGAAAAGTAATTGGTTTTGTGAAAGAATGTGCTTTACTTATGGATGAATTTAAAACTACAGTTAAGCTTAATGTTTTGCCACTTGGCTCATATGATTTGCTAATTGGTATGGACTAGTTAGAACATCATAAAGTGATTTTAAATTGTTACGATAAAACTTTTACATGCTTAAATAGTGATGAACAACCAGTAAAGGTTAAGGGTATTCCTAGAAAAACTATAATAAGGAAGATTTATGCTTTACAGCTTAAAAGAGCTGTTAGAAAAGGATGTAAAGTCTATGTAGTAACTATTACAGATGAGGAAGGTAAGACTAAAACAGATACGTTACAAATAGAAAACATTCCTGTTTTAAAAGAATATACTGACGTATTCCCAGAAGAAATTCCAGGATTACCTCCAAGGAGGGAATTGGATTTCACCATTGCGCTGGTACCGGGTGTGGTACCTAGCTCCAAAGCTCCTTATCGAATGAACATTTTAGAACTTAATGAGCTAAAATCACAGTTAAAAGAGTTAACTGATAAAAAGTACATTCGACCTAGTGTGTCTCCTTGGGGGGCACCGGTCATCTTTGTTAAAAAGAAAGACGGAACCATGCGATTATGCATAGACTACCGTCAGCTAAACAAGATGACTATTAAAAATAGATATCCGTTGCCCCGCATAGATGATCTGTTTGATCAACTACGTGGAGCCACGGTGTTCTCAAAGATAGACTTGAGGTCAGGATATCATCAAGTAATAATTAAAGATGAAGATATCTTCAAGACAGCCTTTAGAACAAGATATGGACACTACGAATTTGTCGTAATACCATTTGGGCTTACTAACGCCCCAACTGTCTTTATGTGCTTAATGAACAATATAATGCATAAGTATTTAGATAATTTTGTGGTCGTGTTTATCGACGACATCCTAATTTACTCTAAAACGGAAGAGGAACATAAAGAACACCTAAAAATAGTTTTACAAGAGTTGCGAGAACATCAACTCTTCACGAACTTTAGTAAGTGTGACTTCTTTAAGGATAAAATTCAGTATCTAGGTCACGTAGTGACCAAGGAAAGAATTTATGTTGATCCTGAAAAGATACGGGCAATCAAAGAATGGTCGGTTCCTAAAGATGTAACGGATGTTAGATCGTTCATGGAAATTACCGGTTATTACCGGAGATTCATTGAAGGCTTTTCAAGGATAGCAAATCCGATAACTTCCTTACAAAAGAAAGGTAAGAAATTTGACTGGAATCTGAAATGTGAAGAAAGTTTTAAGAAGTTAAAAACCTTATTAACTAGTGCACCTATTCTAAGAATAGCAGATCCTAATAAAGAATTCATAGTGTGCACTGATGCCTGTAATGATGGCTTAGGCGGTGTTCTGACTCAAGAAGGGCATGTCATCGCCTATGAGTCTAGAAAATTAAAAATTCACGAAAAGAATTATGCAACTTACGATCTAGAAATAGCAGCTGTAATACACACCTTAAAAATGTGGCGACATCATTCAATTGGCAGAAAATTTATTTTAATGACTGATAATAAAGGACTGAAATATCTTCTAGATCAACCCAATTTAAACGCTAGACAAGCTAGGTGGTTAGCTTTCTTAAGCGAATATGATTTTGAAATCCAGCATATAAAGGGTAAGGAAAATAAGGTGGCTGATGCATTAAGTAGAAACGCAAAGATGAACTTTACAGCAGCAATCGGCACTTATGCTTCTGATTTAAATGAACAACTTAAAGAAGGGGTAAAACAAGATGAAATTTATCAGAAATTGCAAATTACAGCTAAAGAAGAACCTACAGAAATCTTAATAAAAGGTTATAGTTTAAATGAAAATGAATTTTTATTATTTAAAGATAAACTGTATGTACTTGATGTGCCTAAGGTTAAGTTGTTAATTTTGGATGAAGTCCATAAAACACCATATTTAGGACACCCAGGTTATCAAAAGATTATAACCATGCTAAGAAAAGAATATTTTTGGCCAAATATGAAAACAAAAGTAGTTGAATACATTGCAAGGTGTTTAGAATGTCAACAGGTAAAAATCGAACACCAACATCCAGCTGGTTTGCTACAACCTCTACCTATTCCTAACTGGAAATGGGAAGTGATTAGCTTAGATTTTATTACTGGACTGCCTAGAAATCAGAATCAGAATGACTCTATTATGGTAGTGGTTGATAAGCTAAGCAAGGCAGCACATTTTATTCCCGTTAAAACTACTTACAAGGCTGCCAATATAGCTGATATCTTCTTAAAGTAGATTTTTCGATTACATGGAGTACCGAAGGTTATAATCTCAGACAGGGATCCTAAGTTTACAGAAAAATTTTGGAAGTCCTTGTTTAAAGGATTAAATACAACATTGAATTTTAGTACCTCCTTCCATCCTCAAACAGATGGACAAATTGAAAGAGTAAATCAGGTACTGGAGGATTTATTGAGGATGTATGTGAAAGATCAGCCAGGTAAGTGGGAAGACTACTTACATCTAGCAGAGTTCGCATATAACAATAACTATCAGTCATCAGCTAAATTTAGTCCATTTGAAATTTTATATGGATGAAAATGCAACACTCCTATCTCTTGGAATAATCCAATAGATAGATTAGTGTTAGGACCAGAATTGTTGAAAGAAATGGAGGAAATTGTGAAGCAAGTGCAAGGAAATTTGAAGGTGGCACATGATCGGCAAAAGAGTCAAGCAGACTTGAAAACAACTCCAAAGGAGTTCCAGGTAGGTGAACATGTGTTCATCAAGGTAAGGCCCAAGAAAAGCTCTCTAAGACTGGGGAGTTGTGCAAAGTTGGCAACACGTTACTGTGGTCCATTTGAAATTTTATCTAGGATTGGTCAAGTTGCTTACCAACTAGCATTACCACCTAACTTGAAAGTACATAATGTTTTTCATATCTCTGTTTTAAAGAAGTATGTTCATGATGCTACTCATGTGGTTGATTGGAATGTTGTACAGGTGGAACCAGAAGGAGAAATTCTGGTGGAACCGGATTGTATCCTCGGGAGGAGGGAAATTACATTGCGGAACCGCACCATTGGACAGGTGAAGGTGCAATGGAAGCACCTTGGTCCTGAAGAGGCCACCTGGGAACTGGAAAGTAAGATGCGGGAAGCATACCCAAATCTATTCCAGGGGACTTCGAAAGATGAAGAATAAGTAACATCGAGGACGATGTTACATTTTAAGGGGGTGTGTATGTCACATACCCCAATTTTGTAAAATAATGTTATTTGTTTTAATTTGATTCCTAAGACATTATGTTAAATTTAATGCTAAGTAGGAACTGATGACTCAGCAGAGTCAAAAGATGTGGAGTGTAATTCTGAATATTTATTTTTAATAAATAAAAAGTGGAGACAACAGCTTGGGAGAGTTGTTAATAAGAGTGTTACTGGTCGAACTGGTGGAAGGAACTAGGTGGAGAGCAAAAGACAAATGACAGCATCCTTAAACACTTCCTATGTTGCAGGTGGCAACTTCCCTACATTTGGGGTCATGATCCCCCAAGAAAGTGGGATCAGAGCAGGTGGCTCAATTAATGACAACTAACCCAAAAATACCTAGGCAATCTTTTCAAAGTACCCAATGTAGAGAGCTGAGCCTGCTCAGATATTTTCCAGGAGAAGAATCATTCAGGAGGAATGCACTTCAAGGAATTCATTGGGGAAAAGGGAAAACTGTAAGGAAGGTGTTTTGAGAGATAAACTGCAGTAACTTGGTCTGATACAACTTGCTAGCTAAGAGAATTGACTGATAAGTTCAGGACTGGTATTGAGTCTCAGGACTAGTACTTGATTATTTGTTGCACCACTACAACAAAAACTGGATTTAGCGTCTCTTTTTGCATCCTTTTTTGCGTCTAGACCATCTTTTAGTGTATTTTTCTTCATTTTTTGGACAAAATGGCGCAATTTCACGGGTTGGTGCTATTTTAGGCATTTTTTGCGTCCTTTTTCTAAATCTGGTGCAAATTGCGGCGTAATTTGCACCGGGTTTTGCACCTGGTTATGCGCCAGGTTTTGCATCAGGTTTTGCGACAGGTTTTGAGCCTAGTTTTTCACCTAATTTTGCGCCTAGTTTGTACATTTTAATCTTGTTGCGCCCCCTTTTACGTCCATGTTTGTCTCAACTTTTACGCCCTTGTTTTCATCCACTTTTGTATATGTTTTTACATCCACTTTTCCATCCACTTCTGCTTCTTTTTTTGCATCCCTTCATGCGCCAAGTTTGGCATCAAAGTTTACATCCTGTTTTGAGTCTAGTTTTGCATCTCGTTTTGTTTCAGCCATTTTTGCATCCGCTTTTGCATCTGCTTTTGCATCCACTTTTTCATCCACTTTTGCACCCACATTTTCATCCCTTTTTGCATCCCATTTTGCATCCATGTTTACGTCTTTTTTTGCATCTACTATTGCATCCACTTTTGTCGCGTCCCAATTCACACCCATTTTTGCGCCTACTTTTACACCCACTTTTGCTTCAACTTTTGCATCCACATTTGCATCTTTTTTTGTATCCAAATTTACATCAGTTATTGCATCCCTTTATGCATCCATTTTTGCATCCACTTTTGCATCGGGTTTTGCATTGGGTGTTACAACTACTTTTGCATCTTGTTTTGCATCTACTTTTGTTGCATCCACTTTCACATCCAATTTTGTATCCAATTTTACATCCATGGTTGTATCCACTTTTGCACCACTTTTTTCATCATGTTTTGCTTCCACGTTTGTATCATTTTTTTTATCCAATTTTGCATCACCTTTTGCATCCATTTTTGGTGCACCCCATTATGCGCCCACTTTTGCACCTACTTTTGTTGCATCCATGTTTGCATCTTTTTTTGCATCCATTTTTGCATCCAATTTTACACCCAGATGTTGAAGATAACAATGAGGATAGTGATTATGATATTGAGGATGGCTATGATGATGATGATAATGTTGTTGATAATGAGGAGAACGATGATGATGAGGATAATGACAATGACGACATTGGCAATGAAATGAATGATGATGATGGTGATGATGACAATGAGAACGGTGATGAATACAATGAGAATGATGATGTTGATCATCTTAAAAAATAAGCTGTTATTTGTCATGCATAAATTGTATGTGTCCTCCATGACCATTTTCCACTAATCACATATTTTGGGTAGATGTTATTTCTTATGCCAAAGGTAATGATAAATAACTGATGAAAATGACAATAATCGTGATGATGATGATGTCAAGGAAAATGGTGATGATGATGGTGTCAAGGACAATGGTAATGATGATGACACGAATGATGATTATGTCGATGATGATGAATATTGTGATAATCATGGTGACAATGACAAATATGATGATGATCATCATCATCATCATCATTTCCATCATTGTCATCATCAAAAACATCATCACTGTCATTGAAATCTAGTTCATCATCGTCATCATTTAAAGCATATGG